>WSYH01000564.1:128285-188803 GCA_036426205.1 Ascaphus truei
CAGCCAGGGGTGCGGGCGCTTCCGCCTGAGAAGTAAATATATCCCCTAATGGTCCCCCTTCTCCAGGCTACGTCGCTGTGTGGTGATGGTCACACGTAGTCAGTCAGCGGGCCAAGCTTGCAGCGATTTGCCACGCGCCTGAATCATCTCCTGGTTCTATGCTATGTCCCCCGCAGAAAGGCCTAATAAATGCGCTAGACAGTCCTACCGAAAAGCCAATCTCAGCAGAGGAATCCGTGTTAGATTCCTCGTATCCCAGCCTTCCAGCTCATGGAGACTCATCCCCGTTAAAATTGCTCATCCAGCCCGCTGTCGAAATTGCGGACATACCACTTCATGTGTGGCGAATGCTGATTGCCATTTCCTGCCTCCTTGCTATGAACCCGTGTCTATTTTCCAAGTCCTGTCTTGTGACCATGCTTTCTCTGGACTCCGCTCTTGTCTACTCCTGACCCCTGCTTACCAACGACGATCCCACCTCTCCACCCCAACTACGCAAGTTACCCTCGACGATCCTCACCTCTCCAACCCCGCCGACGACAAGTATCTGCGACCAGTCCCCCCACCACCCCGACCCGCTACCACGCCTAACTACACTCCGGTCTGCCCTTGTTGGCTGGAAGTTGGTGTTTTGTCAAATCCCCACCTCGTCCCTGCGTCACGCCCTGTTTGGTTGTGAGCTCTCTGTTTACACTTCCCCACAAAAGTCCAGAAGCTTCGCGGTGGCGAAGCAATCCTGTGGGAAGCGATAACTTCGTGCCATATGGCCTGCCAAACCGGCTCCACTTAATCAAGCCCGGGACTTTTGAGAGTATACTCTCCGGAGTTTACTCAACATCTCAAAAGTCCCAGACAACACCGTACCATCCGGAGGGAGATTGCACTAGGAGCATTTTCATCGGACACCGTGGACATGCTTTGGGCTCTGAAAGGAACTGAAGACGGAGTGGAGTAGGCTGTAGAGGCCTTGGGTGCATGCATATAACTGCACCCGCCAAGTCTACAGTTACATGCCCGACGTTCTCATGTTTGGGGCGAGAAGCGTGGCTCTGGTAATGTGCTTTTGAGGGTACAACTGATGGGGTACCCAATATGACCACTTCCCTATGTGTAAGGCATCAACAGAAGCCGCAATCAAGCTTACCAGCTAGCGGAGAAGGCTGCGCTCCTTTTAACACCAATAAACGAGTGCGACGGCTTGGTCCTGATCGCTGGAAGTCATCTCAATTTGATTTTTCCGTGACCATAAGCCTGACGTCGCAGTTTGCAATCGCCGGCACATAATGCGTAGAGGCCTTATTGTGCTACATCTGTATTTTTGGGTAGTCCCATGTTTAAAACACATTGAGATACGCTTTAAAATCTCAGATACTTTTAAAATCGGTTTGCCACCGTTCTTTTTTTTTATTTTTTCCTTTTAACTTTAAATGTAAAACAGGAGACATGTTTCTAGAAGTCTCGCTTTCAATATTTTTACATTTTATTTTCTCTGTCTTCAGGAATTAATCTTTCTATTTAAAGAATATCATAAGTTTTTCACAGAAGCCGGCACACAACCGAAAGTCTGTCGAGAAAAACATGTGGAATTGTCAGAGATTACATATTTGGACATTTGAAAGCCTTCTTGTAAAAAACTGGACAAAGTATGATTAAACAATTAAGCTAAAAAAGGGCTATACTTTTGGTTTTTATTGTTTACTCTTAGGTCCATTTTGGATGGTTTCATTTCATTTGATAACTCTGATAATATTCTTATAGTCTTTAAAAAAAAAATAAAAAAAAAACTCTCATAAACTACTGTATGGCATGTGAATAACTAATAGCCATAACTGTTCAAAACCGTTGTGATTGGAATTAAAACAGTTTTTTATTTGTGTAAACTGACCGAGGACAAATATTTTTTTGTGTTCTCATTAGCTCCATTATCGGGATCCGACTTAACGGACATTCCAGATTTCAGTATAATTTGGGAGTTCTGCTTGGAGAGTCAGACATGTTCAACTCTTACGATCAAATGGAAAAAGAATTTCCACGAGTATTGCTAATATACTGTGGCACACAAATTGATGTAGTCAACTGAAAAAGGTGTGTGAATAAACTCAAGAAAACATAACATTTAACAGATTAAATAATTATATAGCACTCAATTGGTTGTTATCAATTCAAGTAACATGTACTATATTATGCTCTGTTTTATTGTTTGTTTTTTTTTTGGTGCGGACATATGAACCTGACTTCCCCTGAAGACATTGATGCTTGTGCTGGTGTCATCCGTCTTTTTAGAGTATCTTCGTATCTCTAATAAAATGAACAAAGGGTTTAAACATTATAAAGCGCCATATTCCTGCTATTTCGTGAAAAAAGGCCCCCTTCTTTTTTGTTCCAATCCCAAACATTTGCCTTCATTTACAATATTTGTAATTACCCAGTAGCAATATACATATCATATACCCAGTAAGCAATAACAATTTTTGGATTTCTAGCACGTATTGGGTTTAAGTATTAACTACCTGAATTGCCTGTGGTAGACAACACTGGATTCTGGTTCTATCTTGCTCCCTAAAAGTGGCGATTTTCTAGATATTTTTTAATTAATTATCCTGTATTCTAGGTTATTGACTATTTGAAACCTATTCAGACGTTCCTGATACACTGATTTCATCCTTGCCTATAAACTTCCCCCTTCCTCCTCTAATTTTATTGTTTCCAATTTGAGTTATACAGTTTATACAGTCTGTTATTTAATTTATTAATGTTAATTTTTTTACTTAAGTTTTATCACGCACATTTTCAGTGTAATATCAATTATTTCAGATGTAACTGCTTCCTCTGGCCCGTGTGGCGCGGGAGATTAAACCCACCGAATTTGTCTCCTGGAAAGGACCGAGCTGTCACAATCCCCTCGTGTAGCAGAGTGCTGAATCTGAAATTAACAAAGGTTCAAATTCACTAGACCCACCCCTGCTTTCTAGATTCTATAAATATAAAGAAGCGGTCGGCGAACTTTCCTTTAACAGTATAACAGTCCTGATTAGATAACTTCAGGGGCCTTTTCTATAAACCGCATAACACACTTATTGAGGGCCTTTTCGGCTAAATTCCTACTCTATTATTCCTAAGCCTCGATAATGGCGATAAAGGCATAAATCGCCCATTTTTTTTGCAGCCATCAAAAACAAATCTTCAGTCCAGCTCGATAAGCACTTATCGGCTAGGTTTCTGAAACTCGTACACCACAGGATGCTCTTCCCTCCCCCTCATCCCAAACTTTATTGAGTAGCGCACCAATACCTAATCGTACCAATCGGTCCTGCAACCAAAAATTTTCTGGAATGTCCTGGGGGCAGCTAGGATGGGTGCCGGTCCAGCGCTGTCCTTGATAGCCGGAACCTGTTTAACAGCAGGAGACCAGGCTTAACAGAACTGGGAGTCGCTTCTGTGTCAGGTCTGTTCAAGGTTTATAGGCTGGCGCTGTACTGTGGGACAACTCCTAAGAACCCAGCGGTGCCTAAAAAGCATAACCTGCTTCTTAGTTTTGGGACTGCCCACACCACATAGCCCCAACCTTATCTTGTTATAGGCTGAAGGTGCCCTCCTGACCACCCTGTTCCCTAGTAACAAGTACCTCCCTACCTACTAAACACTTGGTGGTTTCATTGTGAGTCCCTGCTTCACCTCCCTCATGTGCTCACACCACGATACCTTTACCAGGGGACTGTCCCATCAACCCTCGAAACATTGCAATGTCACCAGGTATGCCCGTGCAAAGCCCTGGCAATCCCTTCCAGTAACCTTGACCATGCGTTTGGAATGTAGCTGGGGCAGTTCGTCATCCGAAATGGCATCACTAAAATTCATAGAGACCACTGGATGTAATGAATGCGACTCTCCCTAGCCTCCTGGTCACGGGAAATCGCCATACCCTTTTTCTAATATCCCATGTGGTCCGATACTTTCCCCCTCAGCTCATCTAATAGCTCGTCATGCGAGGAATGGGATAAGCCATCTGACCCGTTCCCGCATTGAGCTGTCCGGTAACTGCACACAGAAGCGTGGTTCCGTCCTTCTTATGCACTAGGCCTAAATACTCCGGACAGCCCAAGGGCTCTGGGATGATCAATACCCTAGGGCCAGCACTCCTCTACTTCTCATTTCTATGCTGCCCATCACCTATGCCTAATACCGGTAGCATGTTCGCAGAAGGTTATGTCAGTCAGCACTGGGTGATCAGTGATAATGTGTTCTGCCACGGCGCTGTCCGGAACGGAACTCCTTATCTGCTCTTGCAAAGCCCTCACCTGCTACCTTCCTGCTGTTCGCTAGCGGACCCTACTCTACCTGCTCTATTGCCCTCCTGGCCTAGATTCCCCTTGGAGTCAGGCAGAGCATTGCTCGCCTGGGGTCCACAATGGTGGGCGGCAAATAGCCAGCACACTGATTGCCATCACTCGGTGCCAAAAAACTCATAGCAGTATTGATGTATATATGTCCTATTATCTTCATGTCTCTCCAGCTAATGTACAACCTACGTGTGCACTCATTCGTCTTTCTGAGACGTGTACGGTCCCGGAGGCAGCCAGTAATTTGTTTCTGCGAGTGGCTTAGACATCAAGTACCTGCTGTGCCTTGGTGAATGATTATCTGCTATTGGCATTCTGAACACAAAGCTCTTTTGCTTGGGGTCTGGGGGGGGGGGGGGGGGGGGGGGGGGGGGGGGGGGGGGGGGGGGGGACCTCGATATACCTGAATGCATAGCCGCAACTAAGCTTTTTAGCGGGCTTGAGTATCCATACATACTCAGAAGCCAAGAAGGCATCGGTGTTATTAGTAGCTCCCCCTTCCATACCTACGGAATAGTCAAGAGGTCCCCGACCTACGCGTCATTTAGCAGCTCTCAAAGGGTGAGAACCCGGTAGATTCTTGCATTACCTCTTGGTTTGCAAACAGCAATGCTGTGGGATCTCCCCAGGTTTTTTCCCTTTCTTTAGCTTCTAAAAAAGCTTGCAGGCATCTGCAGTGCAGGAGTACCATTGAAAAACCCTCCACATAGACCTGCCTTCAGGGTACCATGAAACCTCTCAATAAGACCGTTGGTCTGGGGGTGGTAAAGGGTCGTGCGCTTGTGCTTCACCCAGCATGAATCACCAGAGACACTGTAGTAATCACTAATGAATTGCGACCCTTGATCGAAGTCTCACTAGGGAAACCACTCTAGTGAACAAAACTAACATACTTTTGCTATGCCTTGAATCGAGTGGCAAGGGCTAAGCTCAGATAACGGGGTGGCAAAATCCAACACACCGTGTGTTTGTAATGCTTGCAGACGCAACTGGGGATCAGAGGGTTCCACTATGTCCATAGCTACCCTCTGAGAAGGTCCCCAAGTGCTGGTAGGTGGAGGTTAGGGGTCCTTTCACACGGTCCACCCCGCCTATCCCACATAGCTGGTAGGTAGCAATGACGGCAGAAAATCTGCCACAGCCCCTGATACCCCAGGCCAGTAGCGACGCTTGCAAAGCGGCCTCTTACCCCTGGTTGCCTCGCTAGTGGTATGGGTGGGCTACCTGTATCACTGATTTGCCTTACTCCCAGGGTCCACTAACTGAGTCTCCTACCGTCCAGAACCTATCTCGTAGACCCTTAGCCGTCGCGCTCTATATAAGAGCCCGACGTTGGCCATGAGAAATGTTTGACCCCCTCTCCATGTTAGACTCCAAGGAAAAAACACTCCAACGCACGCCCTGGACAGGAGTGGGGTCACACACCAAAAGACTGATAAAAATATATGTAATCATTATTGATCATAGGTAAAAAACGGATGTAGGTATCATCCACCCGCGTTTCGACAATCCGCACCTTTATCAAGGACTCCTTGAGAAAGGGGATTGTCGCCCGAAACGCGTAGGTAGGGTACCTACCTCGTTTGTTACCTATGATCATAAAATTACATATATGTTTTATCAGTCTTTTGGTGGTGGAACCCACTCTGTCCAGGGCGTGCGTTGGTGTTTTTTTCCTCGGATCTTCTGCATTTCTCCGGATGACCCCATCACGAGTACAGCTGAGGGTATAATACGAATTTTTGAGAGCTATCTTTAAACAGCCTACCTTGTGACTCTCCAATGGCTTAGGTCTGATTTTCCTTATATCTAGCCTTTATACCTTCGGTCAGAGTTCTTAATTGTGAATAATGAAGTCAATGAATACATACCTCACTAGCCGCCAAGTACCTATTTTCTGCATTTCATTAAGGGAGTTATATCAGTATGATTATATGGTTGGAGCGCATATCACTATTGTCTCCATTCCCCAGTTAGATCTCCGGAACGCCCAGAGCCTCAGCGCTCCAACGTGGGATCAGACCTCACCGCATCCCCTAAACGTGTCCCTAATTCTGCCCACCACTCCTTATTCCAGGGGCAAGGAAACAGGTTAAAGGGGAAGGTAAGTCAGTACACTATCACAGACTCAGTCTGGCTTTACACTTCCAGGTCTCCTCGAACCCGTGGGAACTGTTGGTCCCAAATGAAGGGGGTAAACGGATCCTTCGGTGCAACGCCTGATGACTGACTCCTGGTAATCCGCTGCAACATGAGACCAATACTGCCGTGAAAACCCATGTTACATCCGCTGTCATGGCCAAGTATGGGCCTCAGATCTACCCGGGCAATTACCTAATCCAACCTCCTCATGGCACGTCCGGACCCACCATCAAGGAAGCTGGGCACCTGGATGCACCGCGGTCCACCGTCTTGTGCATGGCGCTGCATCCCGGTGCCCGGAGCAAATCTTCTGCCGGACCCAGTATAGATCGGACCGAGGTTAATCAGAAGGCCACCGGTAGTCGGAGCCGCGGCTGTTTGGGCGATCTCCGATGGTGCACTGGTCGCAGATTTTTCTTCGGACATGTTGGGACTGCATCTGCTGGTGCAATCCTGATGTTTTCCGGTCTACCGCTGCTGATCAGGTTTACAAGGGCAGATCTCTCTGTGAATCGTCTCTGGGCTTGGTCGATAGCTATTTGCTCCTCTGTGTTTGTGCCGTCACCCGTGGGCCGACCCGGCCTCGCAGCTGCTTGAGAGCGTGTGCCCGGTTGGTCCACCGGATTCGAACTGTCAAACAGTCCTGGCTTGATGTGCCCATCTTGTGCACTGGTAGCACCTTCTTTCGTGTTGGAAGTCGCCGCATTTTGGATGCACTTGATCGCTGCCGTTTTGACTCTTACCCTGATGGGAGCTTGCTTTTGGCTCGCTCCCTTGGCCAAGTGGGCTGTGTCCCTGGGTAGCCCCTTTTCTTTCGCAACAGCTACCCAACTGGTGACAAACTAATCGGCCCAGTTTCGACATCTGTATCAATTTTGGCTTGCGGTCCAAAGATCCATTCCTGCATGTTTCCGCGGTCAACGGCTGCAAAAATGTTTTTGTTCTATCAAGTCCAGAGAGCAAGTGGTGCTTAGTAACACCATACCACCGCCACCCACTGTCCCCGTGCAAACCAGCGCGGAGGCACAAACAGCGTGGTAGGACTCTCGGGCTGTTTTTTCCATTTGAACATGCTCAGTTACGCTTCGGGGGTGAAAGCTCTACTGGGTGAGCAGGGGCTTTCCCATGTCATAGTCATTGCCTATCCCTTGCATGAAGGTGCACTGGCGAGTCTACCTTGCCGCACCAGACATAACGGTAACGGACGCAAAACCCAGTCACTGCTGGCTGGTACCTTGTATCGAGTGAAATTGGGCTTCAATGTTCCTGAGAACCCGTTAATCTCGTCATGCCCATCCTATGAACTTCCCAAAAGCTGTGATCGTCCACTCGGGGTATGCTTGCCCCCGTCGACAAGGATGGGTTGGGGGGGGCGGCTGTTCCTTGGGCTGCTGCAAGGATCAATCCGTCTTTTCCATGTAGTCCCCTCTCCCGAAGGCAAGGTTGAGCTGATTCCCGGAGGTGGCAATCCGTATCCAGCTGGGGACCATAGACGCCCATTTCAGCTCGAACCATTCCCCAACAAAGTCACTGCCCGGTAACCTGCTCTCTCCTCTCCCAGTCCTTACTCGCCACCGGGGCTGGATAACCTCCTGCACCCCTGGCTAAAATCTATCACTGGCACACGCGCTGGAGCATTTCCCACTCGGTGAGCCATATGGCTTCGTGAGCTTCCAGTCCTCCGTCCGATGTAAAAGCCTTTGACGAGCCGACCGTTCCGTCGGCAATCCGTAGCTTTCCCATGGGCGGCAACATCTTGATTCGGTCCCATGACCAGTACCGACCAGATTGCTGTCCATGTTCTCTGAGGGTGCTTAAGCTAAGGGGCAAAGAGAATCTGTGTTTCCCGTGCAACCATGAAACCATTGGTAGCATTACCGCTTGTCTTGGAGCTCGCATCTATGGAGTTTCCCGCTATGTTATAGGACAACTGAGGATTTTATAACATAGGTTCAACGATCAAAGCTACACCAGTTAAATAAGCCTGTCATGGGCAGACCAGGTATCAACAGCAACACTTTTTTATCGGATCATTGATTGGCAAAGCAAGGAGGGTGGTAACATATTAAATTTAATTTATTTCAGAAAAAGACATACACACAATTAACACAATATACAGGGTTAACACACTTACTGGGAACCGGGCTAACGAATAAAATGTTCTTTAAATGAAATTCACAAAAAGGCCTCTGTAGGAGCCCCTTTCCACATGATGGAGGTACTCACGAAAGTCCCTGAACTGATACTAGGCATGCAAGTGCCAGCCGCCGCCAATTGTAAACAAAGCGGGGACTTGAAAATTTTCTCGTCAAAATCTTTGAATCGCGGCTGCGGCGCGTCTATTCAGTGCAAGCATCTTTGAATTTGGCGCTGAGTGGTTTGGCACGCTTGGACATCTGCTCTCTGATGTGCTCAAGTTTTTTATGTTCAGTGTTCCACGCACAAACCTTCACAGCCATTCAGAGCGGGGACTTCTCCTGACAAGCCAACACCGATTGCCAGTATGTAAAGCAGATGGGACCTTTTCTCAGTGCAAGAGGCATGCGTCCAACCTGGCCCTCTGCTCTTAGCATAATTAAGCCCACCCGCTTTCCAGGCCCACAAAATTGGGTGGCAAATTATAGCCGTGTAGCCCTGTGTTAGCCTAGGATGGATGTACTCAAGTGTAACCGCAGTATACCTCTCGTTCTAACATCCATTGGCATCCCTTGAGGCTTTCAACAACTCTGCCAACAACCCATAGGCACCAACTTGGTAGCCCCTCTGGTCTCTTGGAATCCAGACCGGAAATCCCACAGTTCATTTAAGGTTTCAGTACATACAGTATACCTATTAAACCATAAAATAAAAATAACTGGTCCTGTTAGCTTGTGTAACAAATGTGTAAGTCCCTGCTCTGGTGTCAGGGATGAGTAAGGGGATATATGTCTACACTCTTGCTTGCCACACTCTAGAATGACCTTTAACACTTTTTACACACAAAAACCACTATACACGCTTTATATATAGCGGCCCATTCCCAAACCCCTATATTAGGTTCAGGGTACCATGGGCACGTCCCTTCTATACAAGGACCCCAGTATGTTGCAGGTGTGGCAATATCCTTTTGCCCCGTTAACCTTGTCTGGTCATGCTGCAGCAGAATCCTGGCTAAGTGAGTCGCAAGACTTTTCAGTTTCAGAAGTTTTCCCGAGCGATGAGCTTGGCTGTATCCACCAATTCTTACTTTGATTCCCGGATCCAACTGTTGGTGGTATCCTGTACTCTGGAACCCTGATACAGAGACACATTCTGTGAGACTTTCTTGGCAAGACCCCCACTGAAACCTTACAAGCCTAGAAATACTCCTGATCCCGCACCCAGAGCAAGGCAAAAACAGAAAATCTTTAATGTCGCATAAATTGCACCATTCACAGAATGCATTTCCGACATCTAGGTCCTGGCTGACACTCAGGACACAACACGGATCAGGGGTAACCAAGTGGGCTTAACTTTATTAGTGAGCTGGGTACCCCTTCACCATCACAGGCCCCACAATCTGCGGGCCAAAGGAAGCCGTGACACCATCAGATTGGTCACTTCCTTTTGGCCGGGTGACGCGGAAGCTTTAAACTTAAACCCAGCCAGCTCAGCCAGAGCAGCTAAACGGCAACCCCCTATGGAGGTATGTGATACGCCGAAACGGGGTCTTGGAGCTGAAATAATGGGGTGCAGACTCCATCAGGTCTTCCCTACTTCATCCTGGGTAATAAAAAAAAAAAAAAGCGCTTGGTATGCTTTGCTTATACACATGCATTATTTTTGTTTTGTTGGAAGGCAACAATCTAAAGCATCAGAACATGTGGGTTTTTTTAATTAGAACGGAGCCAGGGTGTCCCAGAGCTGATCCAACGTTAATTCACCCAGGGACCGCCTGCTCCCATCCCCAAGATATATACCTCATAGGATGGTGCCAGTAGCCAGTTCTGCATCTTACAGGCCCTCGCCATACGCCATACGGACCATTTGGAAGCCGCAAGGGTTGACATCACAGCTTCCTATTGTCCGCATGACTCAGGACTTTTAAGCCGCCATTTCGATAGCCCCAACATAGCCCAGCCCAGCCTTTTGGCACCCCCTAGGGAGGTAAGTATTCTTGGAGGCAGGTAGTCCCCAAACTGAAATTAACGCAGTTCAGCTCTGGAGACACCCACTTCAACCTATAACTACAGTATATATTAAAAAATAGGAATACTGGATTGCTGCTTTAAGTACATTTAATAATACACATCAGTCTGCATATTACAGTAGTCTGAGTAACATGTATTTTCCAAACAGTCTATTTAATTTACTAACTATTCATAAGTTTATTGTCTTTCAACTTACAGATAAAAGAATTATAACAATTGTGCAGACTTTCACAGCTTTAAGCAAGTTCTCAGCATTGAAGGAATTGATATTTTGTACTTAAGTTTAAAATATCTTTGAAGTATTAAAAAAAAAGTTATGATATTCTTGATCCACGGAAGACAGAATTTGACACAGATTTCACAGAATTCACAACAAAGATTAATGGTTTTAGAGGTAAGTAGAAAAATACTTTTAGGTCATCTGTCATTCTCATAAGGTCATACAGTACTCACAACTGTCTCCTTCTACTTCTTTCACCTCTACTGCACTCTCACTCTCTCCTACCGACCTTTTCCCTCACTGCCCCTTAACATGGAACTCCCTCACACTCGGTTTACGCCAAGCAACCCTCTCTACCACCTTTAAGAGACCTTTAAAAACCACCTGATAATTTTTTCATTTAAATAGGCGAACACACTATAAGACACAAAAATACATGAGGAAGACACACGTACTACTGGTGTCTGGGCAAAGACTAGCCTTTCTGGTTGAAACAAGCATGAAACAAAGTTCATAGTTGCCCAGACTTGGTCCCAACAATCCTGGAACTCAAATCGTCATGGTTCCTGACCCACACTCTCTTTCTTCCGGAGATGCTGAAATCCTTGACCGGGAGTTAGGTTAACCTTTTTCCCTCACTGCCCCTACCTGTGGAACTTCTCACCACCGGTTTACGCCAGCATCCTCTCCTCACCTTTAAGAGAACCTTTAACACCTTTTAAATGAAACATTTTCTTAGCCTGAGACTCATAACTACTGTCACACAGCCATGCCTTCTACTGCACTTATTCCCTCACCTGAGTCATAGATTCTGTATACATATGAGAGGTGGCCATATGCCTGCTGTCCGTACACAGGTGATCCTAATTGAGTAAGCTCATCTGCTTTTAAAAGAGAAAATGCCTTTGGGGCAGCATTCTGTCTCAGAAAACACTGAGAGAGGACAGAGGGGAGCTGACAGACACCCAGGCTCAGCACAGACCCTATGCTTCCCAATGGAATAAGCTCTGAGGTAAGGAGCCAAGTAGTATTTACAAATATTGTTGGTCTGTACTAGCTTACTGTAGCTAACCGCCAGTTGATAGGCTGTTACCATAGTTTAGTTCGCTTCCCTACGGGGAAAGGCTTTGTTTATTCATTCACAAACTACTACAGCCAATCCGAGTGTGGGAATACTTTCTCAACAGCCAATCAGAGTGAAGCCGTCTGGAAAGCTGGGTAAGCGGGAGTCTGAATCGCAAGGACATGGGCGAGTTTGCCATCTTAGTCCCTTGCTATTCAGATGCCACCCGCTGGGTCAGGCTCCCTCCAAGTCTGGTGGGACAAATGGTAGCCCGGATGACTTCCATCATCCCAGGACGTGGATACTTGAGCCCTTCCCTGCACCAATGGTTTCACAATCCTGGCATCCTCTGTACTATCATCTCCGATGTTTAGCAGACCTCACTGGCACCAACTTGGTAGCCCTGGTAGCCGTCGAACATTGGATTACGAAAGTCCCAGCTCATATACTGTGCACGCAGTTATATACCATATCAACACAATGTATTAAAATATACTTAATATCCTAAAGTCTCTGGTATGGAGAATAGAATAGAAATCCCACTCACTTTATTTTCTACTAGCTTTTATTCCCCACACACATATCTAGAGACTTGGACTGGACTTTAAGAGTCCCCCTCACACCTAATACTTATGATTGGAGTGCCCGTGAACCCCAATACAGGTTCTGGGCTACCTGGGCATTAAACTGGGTATTCCCTTAACCTAGGACCCTCATAGTACAGGGACACTTTGCATCCCTTTGCCCCATTTACCTTCCTACCTACCTTTACCTATGCTGAAGAAGGAACTTAGCGGTGAGTCACGCAAGCGTTTTCAAGGGAGATATTGCCGGGACAATGTGCCTACATGTATCCGAGAACAAGCATGATTCTCAGGTACATTTTAAGGGAACTGACAACTCCGGACATCTCAAATACATAGGCACATTCTGACAAACAATTTCTCCTCAAACCCCCCCCTTGAAACTCATGCCTTAGCATTATGTCTTCTGGCATCACTGGAAAGGCAAAACACATACAATTCTTTATTCACGCAAAGTACAATTATGCATTAAACTGTACTGGGTTCAAGGGCTGACACTCCCGAACCATTAAACTCGGATCAGATGTAACCAAAACAGGCTTGACCTTTATTAAGAGCATAAGAATGAGAAATACAGCGCACTGCCAGGGAGTCGGTGTTGAAAATAAAATCCTATTTATATAGTATTACTCTTGATAAAGGACTTGGCTGTCCGAAACGCGTAGGAGGATTTTTGTTCCCACCTGGGGGGATTTTTAACTGGCTTTGTGCTGAAGTAAATAGGATTTTACTTTTCACCAACTGACTCCCGGCAGTGGCGCGTATTTCTTCTCTATTCTTCTGCTCTGATCTCTACATTTACGGCGTGGCCACGCCATATTGGACACCACGGCTGTAGAGTGGGTAGATTATCTATATCATTCATTATGACAACCATAGTGAGTACCTTTACCTTGATCATCCTTATGAGGCTACTGTGAGTATTTATGCGTGATTATGTTCCCTCCATATTAGTGAACTTGGTGCATATTGGGACTCACAGGTCATTGGAAGCATTACCCACTCCGTTATATAGTCTCATATGGAGTCCTTCAAGATTAATTGAGTGACAAGTTCTCCAGCGGTTGGAGCACCCATCCCCCCCTTGACCTTTATTAAAACCTGGTTTCCTCCTCTCACCGCCACAACCACATACCCTCCAGAACACCGGTACCGATTATACTACTGTATTTTGGTACAGATTATTTGTTCACTTTTGACTTTTTATTTGCACCTAATGAAGGTCTGATTGCAGGAACAAATTGTCGTTTATTGGCTGTTTTTATGAATATTTTAACATTTATTTTTAGAGTGCCCAGCTTGTTGCTGAATTTGCATATATCCTTCTGTTGAATTGTGAGAAACTTTGACTATTGCACAGAGGCACCCGTTTTTGTGTTTTTTTCACTGTTTTTCTGTTTTATTTTTATTATGTGGCCAGGTCTTTTCAAAATGTACCCTTTGTACTATTGTTTAGATACATTCAAGGATTCTATCCAAATTGTGTAAAAGTGACAGGGATAACTGGATCCCTATTTAATGAACTATGTACAACGAATAAAAGAGCTATGTCTTCGGTATATTTCTTTATTTACTCATATAGTATTTCTATTTTTATTAGCAATCAATTCAGGCATTCAATAAATACAGTTTTGGAAAATCTTATCTTCACAGCAAGCACTCAATACTTCAAAGGTAGGGCACTAATATAATGTGTAACATTTACAACATGAAAAACACACAGAAACACCTTGCTCCCCATACAGAGGTTAATTCAGACGGTGCAAAGGGAAAATAATAATGCAAAAACACAAACAAGTGGCCAAGAGAGGTCACTAAAAGTCCCTACAAATTGCACTCATCCACTGGTATGATGTATGGCATAAAGTACCAGTTTAATACTAGTACCAATAGTATGAGAGTAATCACAGACCACTGGGAAATGTCCCACAATAAACTATTCATGACAACAAATACATCAATTTTAATACATAAAAATCTGACAAAAGCATAAAATTACAACTAAATTACAAAAACTTAAAAGATCCCCTAGTGGGCGAGACTGGAACAGTAAGGTTAATATGGTTAATATGAACCTATACTGATAGCCCATATTATATGTATATGGAGATAAGGTCCAAAATTTATTAACACCTCATATAGCCTCACCATACCATCATGCAAAGTAGGAATCCCACACTATTAGAGACTAGGCATACCAGAGGAAGACATTACTATGTCACAGCTTAAATAGTTATTGCTTTTATCATAGTTGGTACAGTGAAAGGGTATATAGTAAATAATGTACACCAGATGTCATAGTAACCAGGTATAGATCTTTAAGCAGGTGTATAAGGGATAATAACCTGCAATGAAAGCAGGAATACCACCTGATAGCTGATACTGCAAGGACGGCATTGTAGTAGATGCCCTGTGTGTACAGCTGTGTGTACAACGTTCCTAGGTGTCTCCCAGTAGTAGGAGCTGCGTGCACACTCCGTCGCAACCCACGTGACTGTCAACGTAATGACGTCACTGTACCTGTACAGGTCATTACGTTGACGGTACCAACTACAATGCCGTCCTTGCAGCATCAGCTATCAGTTGTTATCTTCCTGCTTTCATTGCAGGTTATTATCCCTTAACACCTGCTTAAAAGCTATACCTGGTTACTAATGACATCTGGTGTACATTGAATTTACTATATACCTTTTCACTGTACCAACTATGATAACAGCATTAACTATTTAAGCTGTGACTAGTAATGTCTTCCTCTGGTATGCCTATTCTCTAATGTGTGGGATTACCCCTTGTTTTGTAGCTGCTACTTTGCATGATGGTATGGTGAGGCTATGTATATAGCCGTGTTAATATATTTTGGACTATCTCCATATACATACTCTATGGGGTATCGGTATAGGTTCATATTAACCCCTATATTCACCTTATTTTTCCAGTCTCGCCCACAGGGATCTTTTTAGTTTTTGTAATTTAGTGTAATTTTTATGCATTTCGTCAGATTTTATATTTTTTAAAATTGATGTATTTGTTTGTCATGCTATAGTTTATATGTGTGGACATTTCCAGTGTGGTCTGTGTATATACTCTCATACTATTGACTAGTTATTAAACTGGTACTTTATGAAATAACTCATCCATGGAATTAGTCAATTTGTAGGACTTTTAGTGACCTCTCTTGGCCACTTGTTTGTGTTTTAACATTTAACACCTCCTGAATATTATTATGTATTTACCTTAAGCATAAATTGTTAAAAACTACTTTTTATTAGCCAAGCTGGTCTTTTATGGAAAAATATGTACACATCAGCTAAATAATTAGGCTTTAAGCCTTATTATGGTTAATAACAATCTGTGTTTTTTAACTCTACCAGCTTGTACAGTATGTTTATGAACAGATCTCTTGCTTCTGAACTGGGTCCATGTGAACCCTACTGTCGTATTTCACAGACTCTGTATTTCAGTCACTTGGTGTCATTGTTGATATTGAACTTTGTGGTACTGACTCCTTTTCCCTAGCGAAATAGAGGTTCCAAAATATCAAACGACAGAGGGAAAAGGTGCCTCTCTCCACAGAAGGAGGGAGACTGGAATACCAATTGAAATTGTATTCACCACAGTATTGCCTAAGTAACTGGTAGAACATGGATGTAGAGAGACTATTGTGTGAGATATCACCATTGCATGTGTTGCATAATTTTGTCTAGGTTCAGAAATTAAACATTCCATGTCCGTCACGAAATAGCAAACACATCGGATTGATTCTTCATCACTATATGGCAGAGCTTGAATCAACTAAGAGTTAACTCTTAAATATATTTCATTAAAAGCCACTGTTGTCAACATAGATTGAATGTCTTGAATTTAGCTACTAAATATAATTTTTCAGAACAATTAGAGCTGTGAAATGTTGAAAATTGTTTTAAAATGGTATCCCAGCAGTCCCATTTTTAAATAGGAAATTCCTATTGGTTCCCCCGTTACCGGGTATGGCTGAGTCCAATATGAATAATCTTCATGTTTAAATTGGTGAGGATTTGTCATTTTAAAAATCATGTAAATCACCCTAGAATAGCGGAATTTTCCTTTGTATGTACTTGCTTCAAGAGTTTAGGCTCTGTAAGTAAGTTCAGGTTATACCCACACTTTTAATTCTAAGACTACTGATCATAATTTTAGTCCAATTGTGTTCAATATGAAAGAAAAGTCCAAAAAGGTCTACCCATCACATTATTAGTTCATGTTAATTAAACATAAAAGTGTACTAATTTGTGCATGCATTTGTCTAAAATAATGGCCAGTTTCGATTGCTTTTTTTTTTTTTCAACTTTACTTTTATTGGTTTTCCATGCATACAGTAATCACCAACAATGTCTCAGGAATCAACTGTAACTATATCTTTTAACAACACGTAACATGAATATACATCAACTGAGGGTAACATACTTCCACAACATGACTCACCAAACTGACAAGACACAACAGACGGAAAGAAGGGATAGGTGGCGGGAGGGGAGAATAGGGTGCGTTTCATCCGTCGTTTCGACTCCTGGCTTCTTCCCTACTTATCGGGCTCTTCTCTATCCACTACTCTAAACGTCCGTCTCTATGTGGTCGTGGACCCTGCGTTTTAAAGGAGAACCACCTGTATCTATCATTTGAATTCGGATATGCTTATCCCCGGAATGTCTGTCTGGGCCAACAAGGCGTCCAGACTTTTAGGAAATTTGGGCCGGTGCATTGACCAAACTCGTCAATTTCTTCATCCGGCAGACATTGCCAATCTGTTTCTAATCTTGGGTATTACTGGTAAATCCGATTGTTTCCACAGTGCTCCTATCTTGCACCTGGTGGCTGTGCAAAGTGCGCGATAAATTTATCGACGCATTTGACAGACCCTGGATCCGTCTGCCCAATAGGAATAACCAAGATCCAGGAGATTCCCAAACCGAGTATCCTCTGTATCTAATCTCTAATTTGTTGTCCCAAATCGGGCCACCTTCTTTGCAAGACCACAGCATGTGTGTGACTGCTATCTCCCCCCGAACTGCTTTGGGCAGAGCGGGAGTATCCTTTGACAAATTTAGATATTTTTACTGGGGTATAGTACCAACGCATGAGGACTTTATATGCGTTCTCCTTTAACGTGGTGCAAATTGAACTTTCGCTGCTGCCTGCAGATCCCGTCCCAGTCCTCGTCCTCTAATGTCTCCCTAGATCTGTCTCCCACTGTCTCATGTACTGGGCCTTGTGGTCGTCGGAGTCTCAGGACAATCCTTCCTTGTACATTCTAGAAGTTAGGTCCCCGCTGTCCTTACTCTAGAACCACAGCTGCTCAAAATTTGTCCTTGCTGTCTAATTGGGATTTTGTTATAAAAATCTCGGATCTGGAGTTATCTAAAGAATTCCTTGTTGGGATATCCTTTGTGGATTTAATTAGCTCAAAGGTTTTTATATGTATCCTCCCCTCCAGATCCTTTAATCTTGTGATACCTGTGGCAGGTGAGTCATCAGGAAGCGCATACCATGTGGGAACACATAAAAAAATACTTATGGTGCAATATTGTGCAATAGTGAAAATATATTAGAATTCTAGCACAGAGTGTGTACTCAAAATACTCACAAACGTGAGGTAGGATACAGACACGTAAGGTATCTTTACGAACTGGTGCAGTCTGTATGATTAGTTTGTTGCCAGAGAGTTGGTTATCAGCTGACCTTAGGGTAGAAAAACTGACTAGCTTAGACTGTTTGGCAGTTTAATACATTAGTAGGTAAATCAATCTACTCACATGTAGCAAGATAAAAAACAGCATTTTGATCACATGATCTCTGCAAATTCCGCTTGCTGCTGCGCTGCCACCGGATAGGATCTCTCTCTCGGTTTTCTCCTCCTCTGCTGTGCGTGTCACCGTGCGTGTCAGCGACCGGAAGTACTCATCAGCATCCGAGGGTTCCGGTGGGTAGAGACAACGTCACTCTACGCGTTTCACCTCTTGGCGTGACGCTGTCTCTACCCACCGGAACCCTCGGATGCTGATGACGTCACTTCCGGTCGCTGACACCACTGGTGACACGCACAGCAGAGAAGGAGAAAACCCAGAGAGAGATCCTATCCGGTGGCGCAGCAAGCGGAAATTTGCAGAGATCATTGTGATCAAAAATGCTGTTTTTTATCTTGCTACATGTGAGAGATTGGAATTTACCTACTAAATGTATTAAACTGCCAAACTTCTACGCTATGTCCAGTTTTTCCTACCCTAAGGTCAGCTGATAACCACACTCCTCTGGCAACAACTAATCATACAACTGACACCAGTTCGTAAAGATACCTTTACGTGTCTGTATCCTCCTCACGTTTGTAGTATTTTGAGTACACACTCTGTGCTAGACATTCTAATATCTTTTCACTAATGGCACATATTGCACCATAAGTATTTTTTTATGTGTTCCCACATGGTATCGCTTCCGATGACTCACCTGCCACTTGTCCAAACGGGATTGAGAAAGAAATCCTACACACCAGGTTACAGCTGCAATCAACTACTATGTTTGTCTGAGTATCACTTTATCACTATTTTATTGATTATCTCACTATTGTTATAAATGTATGAGCGCCAATATTGGTTAAACACTCCTCCTATTTTAAATCTTGGATACCGCCTGTGTCCAAACTAACAAATTACCGCTATTCATTCCTGGAGCGAAGTCCGTGTTGCCGATTATCGGGTTCATTAGGAGTGTTTGGAAGTGAGTTACAGCTATTTTCAAGGAATTGGCCATGACTGAAGCGGAACTCCCATTTTTTTGAGCTTCCTTAGGGAGCCAAATCAGATTATGCACTCAACCGGGGCAGCACAGCTTTTTCTCTAGTTCCCCCACCCCTGCCTCTTGTTCGTATCTGCGTGCCACTGGACAATTGGCTTAATTGTGCCGCTTTATAATAAGCTAAACAAGCAGGTACCGCTAGTCCCCTTGGAAGAGGCCTCTTTAAGTACCTTTTGCAATTCGTGGGCTTTTTTTTATTCCAAATGAATTTCATAATGTTAGACTGTAGGGAGAGGATGTCGGATCTCACTAAAGGTATTGGCAACTTTGGAAAAAGATATAACATCTTGGGAGGAGTTCATTTTCACGCTATGCATCCTGCCAATCCAAGATATGGCCCGCCCCTCATCCATGTCCTAAGATCCTCCCTCCCATGTCTTAATCATCTTTGGGTAGTTTGCTTTGTACAGTATAGAGTTTTGTAATCCCTGGTGAGCTATACCCCTAAGTATTTGATAGCGGAGGCTTGCCATTTAAAATTAAAGTTTATTTCTATTAATTTTTCTAATTCTTTGGGAAAGTTCTATTTAGAGCTTCTGATTTTTGTCTGATTAATTTGAAACCCGAGATTTGATGAACCTTCCTAGGATCGCAAAGGTGTTGGGGAGAGATGTGAGGGGTTTTGACAGTGTTAAAATCACATCATCGGCTTATAGTGCCACCTTATTGTCGGTCTCCAACTGTTATTCCTGCTATATATCCGGCTTCATCTAATGTGCGCTGCTAGGGGCTCAATACAGAGGGCGAACAGCAAGGGGGACAGCGGACATCTGCTTCTTCCGCTACGGAGCTAATTGTTCCGATGGGAACCTGATCCGCACCCTTGCCGTCGGGCGGGGCCCTTGTATAAAGCTAGTATGGCATTAACAGACGTCCCTCGAAACCAAATGCCTTCAATGTCTCTTTTAATAGGGCCAGTCTATCTATCGAAGGCTTTTTCAGCGTCTAACTTAATACCATGGATGGATGTTTTTTGTTTGGCCAGATCAATCAAATCTATAATCCCCTGGTATTGTCCGCCGCCTGCCGTCGATAAACCCTACTGATCCGAGTGGATTACCCAGGGAGGACGCTACCCATCGGTTTGCTATAAGTTTGGAAAAGATTTTAACATATCCGAATTGATCGTGAAATGGCCGTAGCTCTTGCAGTCTGCCGGGTCCTTACCAGGTTTATGGATCAGGGAGATTGAAAGCCTGCAACATTTGTGTTGGGAATAGGGCCCCTGCTAGAATTTCGTTAAAGAGTTTTAAACAGATGGGAGCTAGTAATTTCAGATATTTCTTATAGTATAAATTAGAAAACCCATCTGTCCAGGCGCTTTTGCTGGTTTAAGTGTCTTAATTACTCCGCCACTTCCTCGAGTGTGAAGTCCTTCTGTAATACCTCTCACACACTCTGCTCCAACCTCGGTAGTTTTGCCTCCTCAGAAATAATTTTAGCAGCTCTGTGTTTTTTCTGATTGTGGGTGCCCTTGTTTCCATCAACAAAGTTTTGTAGAAACAATTTAAATTCCTCTACAATTTTTCCAGGTTGGATCAGTTCCCCTCCCTGTGTTTCTAATGGCGTGAATGTGGGTAATTTGGAAGCTATTTTTGAGTTTATTGGCAAGTAAGGTATCTGGCTTGTTAGCTTTTTCAAAAAATATACGTCTGGTCCATGCCATTTCTCTCTCGGCCTGGGCGGATAAGAGGAGATTGAGCTTTGTTTTAGTTTCTAAAAGTTCTTTCAGATTTTGTTCTTGTTTATTAGCTTTATGTAGTTGTAGAGATCTTCTAGCTTCTTTTCCAATTATCTGATTTTGGCTTCTCTCTCTCTTTGCGTTTAGCTGCCAAATTCATTAAAATCCCTCTGAGGGTATCCTTATGGGCCTCCCACAGTGTGTAGTGTGCTGACCACACTCCCCTCATTCTCCTTGAAATATTCTCAATCTTATCTCCCACCTCCCTTTCTACATCTGGGATTTTTAGAAACATTTCATTTAGTTTCCAATTCGCTCGAGGCCTGTCTAGCGGAATTAGCGTGCATCGCGCTCGATAGATGCATGGTCAGACCATGAAATATCACGTATCTCAGTGCGAGAAACCCCTGGAACCATTCTATTTGAACAAAGGAAGTAATCTATCCTACGTATCTGTTATGTGGGTGTGAAAAAAACGTTGTACTCCTTCACCATCTGATGTTGTTCTCTCCATACAGTAATGTCTGACGTTAACAGTCTCTCAACCCTGGTTTATTGTTAACACGTCCTGTCTGTGAGTTGTGTGCAATTTAGTACATCTGTCGGTCGGGTTCAGCGTCCTATTCAGGTCACCTGCAACAATGGGGTACCTTTTCGCTTTTTTTACTTAGCTGATGAAAGAACCGTTTGAAAAAGCTTCTCTCTGCCGGCTCTAGGGAGCATAGATTGCCACCAATGTGATTGGCTGCTCTCTAATGAGCCCGTAATACTATATATTCCTCCCCTCCCAAGCCATACTTCCCGTCCGTTACTAGTGGGATGTTGTTATGTACTAAGATAGCTACTCCCCTTTTTTTTAATCGCTGCTGAGGCCAAAAAGCTTGTTCTAAAGTTCTTATCGAAAAATTGGGTAGCTGTCCCGGGAAGAAATGTGTCTCCTGCAGAATATATCCTTCGCCTTTACATCCGATAGTCTTTAAACGCCAGTTTCCTTTTTGTGGACTGTTGAACCCCTTTACATTGTGTGAGATAAACACTATGTCGTTACTCATCTTAGTCCTGTGTATTCTTGCAGTGCTGTTCGGGTGATGACTTGGCTGAACTTCCCCTTTGGGGACCCGATAGTGCCGGCTCTTCTCTCCGTCTGCCAGTGGTAGATGGCTGGGGCGGGGGTGGGGGGGGGGGAAACACAGAGGGTAGAAAACAGAAGGGAACAAAAAAACACATAATAACAACATTAAACTTCGGCACTCGCGCCAGGTCACACGCTCCCTACCTCAAGTCCCACGCCTCGGTGCCCTCCCCACTCATGGTGATTTCCCGGTGTCTCTTGCTGCCCTTCGCCACGACCTCCCGAGTGGTGGCCCCGAGGACTTTGCCAGGAATCTGCAGAGCCCTTCTCTCCATACCCAGCCTTCGGCCCATACAACTCCGAGCAGGCTCATAACCCCACACTCCTGCCCCTCTCATACTACTTTTTACCTCAAAACCTCTCAAACCTTGTATTAGCCTTTATTAACCTTTCTGATGTCTGCACTTCTTCCAGATCCTCTCGTCCCGAGCCCTGACTGTCTCCACTGATTCATCTGTCCCCACCGACAGGCACACCTGTCCTAGCATCCCGCTGGCCCGCCTGAATCCTCCTCTCTACTACTATCTTTCTTACCAACCTCCTTATCCTCTCCTCTGTGTTCTCCCGCTCCTTCACTCCCTCTCTATCCTTCTCCTAATCTCCATATCTCCCCACGCTACACTCCACCTTCTCTCTAAAACTCCCTTTCCTTCTCCTTGCCCTCCTTGTCCCCCCCTATTCACCTCCTACTCCCCCCCCATTCACCTCCTCCACCCCTTTACCTCCTCCCCCCGTTCACCTCCTCCCCCCGTTCACCTCCCCCCATTCACCTCCCCCCATTCACCTCCTCCCCCCATTCTCACCTCCTCCCCTTACACCTCGCTCTCTCCTGTTACTATCCATCATTTCTATCAGACCCCACTTCTCTCCCTTCCCTACCCCCCCCTCCTCTGCACTACTCCGTTGTCCCCGCTTCCGCACTTCCCCCCCCCTCCTTCAAACACCCTCACTCTCTCTTCCTAATTGTCCCCAATCCTACCCTTCCCCTTGCTGGCCTTCTACCTCCTCTGCTGCACTGCTCGCCCCCCATCCGTCCATCACGGCCCCCATCGGGTCCACCCCCACTTTCCCCTGTGGCTCTGCCCCCATTCTAAGCCTTTCCCTGTGCCTCCTCCTTCCTCTCTCTCTGTCCGCTCTGCGGCTCCCTCCCCCACTTCCGGAGTCGTCGCCCGCGTCTTAATGACGTCCGCCGCTCTCACTCTGGTTCCCGTGCCACCTCCAAGATGGCGCCCTAAACCGGACCTCGGCGATGGACGCATTTCCGCACGCCGCCATCTTACGATTTGCTTTTTAATGGGCTTCAACCAGTTAATGCCACCACTTTTTATGTCAGAGTTACCAGTTACTATCAATGTCTATAGTGACACATTATCAAATTCCTTCAAAATTGTGTTTTACTACCTTACGATGCAGTCAGATGTCGCCCTTCCCCGTACTTAGCGGATAAACCGCGGACGAAGTGCAGACTGATCACTGCCCATGTGCAGCGCAGGGGGGAATTTCCCATCAGGATTAACACAGCGGGAGTCCCTGCTCTGAAGGATTCCCGCTGTGTTAATTCTAACCGGGCAGCACAAGTCTGGAATAGCTGCACATGTGAGACCAACAAAAGATCCCTCTCTCTGTGTGTCCTAACAGGCGGTTACTACCACTAAGGTAATTTAGGTATTAACACCCTCCCGCAAACCCTCCAGTGAGGTCTAATCACCCAACCTGGGGCAACTAACCCCTTCACCCACCCATCCCCTCTACCCCGCAACACACCGGTTAGGTACTAAGGTAATGAGCTTTCAGATGTAGCCAGCTTTATCTCCAACCTACCCAAGCACGTGCTGTGAACCAAGAACTAAACTGGTGTGTTCACAGCAAAGTGCAGAGCTTGGGGGAATTGCCCATCAGGATTAACACAACGAGGGTCCTCGCTTCTGACGGTGTTTAATCCTCCCTGGCCGGATCAGTCTGGAAGAGATGGGCATTGAGAGTATAGAATCAGTCACTCGCTCTGCGCATGTCACGGACCATGTTTATTAACACCTTTTTATACCGGGATCATTGATTGAGCAAAGCAAGGTGGTAAAATAAATTTAAATTTATTTCAGGAAAAGACATACCACAATGTACCGCAATTTGCACAGGTAACCACTTACTGGGAACAGGGCTAACAATAAACTTGTCCTTTATACGAAATTCACAAAAATGACCTCTGTAGGAGCCCTTTCCAATGACAGGTAGGTACTCACAAAGTCCTGGAACTGATTTCGGCATGCAATGCCAGACGCGACCGCTAGTCTTCAGAAGAGGGACTTAGAGAATTCTTGAGTCAAAATCTTGAAGCCGGCTCGCGTCTATTCATTACAGAGATCTTTGAATTTGCCGCTGATGGTTTGGTGCTTGGAATCTGCCCTCCTCATTGGTTTCAATGTTTCTTATGGGTTTTTTGGGTCCCATTCACAAAACTCTCAGCCTATCAGAGCGTGGGAATTCGTCTGCCAGCCAATCACAGATTTGCCGGTATTGAAAGGTCTGTGGGTACCTTTTCTCAGTCTGTCAAGGTGCATCGCGCAACCTGGCACCTCTGCCTCTTTGCATACTGAGCCCACCCTGTCTGGGCTCTGGCAAATGGTGGCCGGATAGCCCTGCGTTAGCCCAGGATGCGGGTACTCAAGCAGAACTGCAGTACCCCCCCCTGTTCTAACACCTTGGCATCCCTGAGGCTTTCAAGTCAGGACTCCACATAGACCCATAGGCACCAAGCTTGGTAGCCATCTGGTCTCTTGGAACCATGACTTGGAAATCCCACAGTTCATTTACAGGTTATCAGTACATATACCTATTAATATAATCCTTTAATAAAATTTACTGTGTCCTGTCTTCTGTGTGGTAAAGATGTATAAGTCCATATTCTGGTGTCCAGGGATGGAGTGAGTGTATATATTACCTACACTCACTAGCCCCATACATGGCACCTTTAGAAAAATAACTTTAAAAACTTTTACCCACACGAAACCACTTTCACTTTATATCACTTTGCTGGAGTACCCCCTGATCCCCTACACTAGGCGCAGGGTAATGGGCATGTATCTGGGTACCCCTCCTTATACTAGGGACCCCCTATTATACTAGGGACCCGTGTATGGTGTCAGTATATATTAACCCCTTCGTCTGCTTACCTTGTCTGGGAAAGCTGCGCGCTGGAATCCTGGCGGTGATTCGTAATAGCGCTTTCAAGTCAGCGTTTGCCCAGATCAATGTGCTTGGCTGCATCCGAGAATCTCACTCAATTCAAGGATCCAACTCCTGGGGTATCCCATAACTCTGGAACCCCGATACATAGACACATTCTGTAAAGACTTCTCCGACAAACCCACCCTGAAACTTACATCCTGGAAATCTAACCACCGGTCCCACATCCAAAAGGCAAAACACACAAATCGTTAATGTCGCATAATTTGCACACAGTCACAGTAATGCATTCAGGACATCTGGGTCCAAGAGCTGACACTCTAGGACCTCAACACACGGATCAGGGTAACTTGGTGGGCTGAACCTTTATTAGTGAGCCTGTTAACCCCTTGCCCTTACAGCGCACATCTAACATGCGATTGCGCTGCTTTTATTTTATTTTAATAACATAGGATTGAAGCAAGCGTCTCTTGGAGCAAACCGCATTAAACCACAATAAATTAACATACCGGCACCCCGTACAGAGGCTTGTAAATCAGGAAGCACTGTGTTCCCGGAGCTGAAATTAATGCAATTCATTTCCAGAGACCCCCCCCTGCTCAATACTATGTAATTAAATAAAAGCAGGCAATTGTCTGTTAGATATGCATGAGTGGGACTGCTTCTGTCTGCTTTCTATTGCGCAGCACTCCAACTAGGGCGTATCAATAGATAACACTGGGGAGTCCCATTCAGAAGCTGAACCCCTGATGTTTAATCCTGATGGGCAACTAGTCTAGCCATGGGACTCCTCAGTCTGGCCATGGACAGGCAGCCTTTCATCGTCAAAATAAATCTGAGTGCATCTGGACCTAATGCCACTGTGGTAACCTAATTCCACGGTGGTAATGTGCTTTGATGTCTTTTTAAATGCTTGTCACGGTTGTGCTCGCCACACACCAGACCGAACCGCGGGGTTGAGGTGGGGTTGTATAATCACCGACCTTAGACCGCGCAACTGATCCGGAATGCGTAGTTCGTAGTCGTACATAACAGGGTCGGGATTGGAGAGCAGCGTAGTCAGTGAACAAGCCAAAGTCAGGATAGGAACATCAGGAGAACGTTATCAAAGCGGAGTTTCGGTAATAGATTGTCAACTAGGTCCCGCTTCAGCGAAGTAGCTGCAGCGGAGCGGGTTCTGCCGAGCGGCGACCATGGCCCATGATTCCGGTCTCTTGAAAGAGTTGGCAGGCTGGATTGGGCACCCGCCAGCACACTGGTAAACCAATGCTTCAGCGCAGCAGTCCAAAACGAGCCTGTGCCAGGATAGCAGAGGCCGCTCTACTAGTCCTGAGGTCTGTAGCTCTCTCTCCTGGCACAGGCTCGTTCTGGACTGCTGCGCTGAAGCATTGGTTTACCAGTGCTGGACAGCTATGCTAGGCTTACACCAAACTCGGACCGTCCTGTGGTGAGGGTTGGTACGTTTCTATTGAAATCTGTCCGGCCTGCGGACGAGTCACGTTCTAAAAACCAGTTTGTGTTTTGAAACACTCCCTCTGATTGAAGGTCGTATCTGTATGAAGGTTTAAACCTTTGCAACAAAAAAATGCCGTTATGATCTCATTAGTAAGGCTTACTGCCTCAAGGAAATTAAACAGTCTCTGGTCGCTTGTGTTCGCTTCCCTGGTTCCCTTAACCTGGGATAATGTGAACCCTATGGAACTGGCCGACGCCCAAGATGCAATCTATGCCCTGGCCTTAAACATTGGACATTCTCGTAGTACGACAGGACCCTCTCTTCATGTTGGCTCACGCTCAAGACAATGCTCCGTGTTACTTCCCCTAACATTGGACATTTGCATAAAAGAACAGGACCCCCTCCTCGCCAGCTACACTGCCGCTTGGCTGTCCCCCTGTACTGCCAGTCCTGTTGCTAAAACTGTGGGGGTACCTCCCTCTCCAGGAAATGACCAAACGTCCCACTATCACTGCCCCTAAAGTAGAAACTGCCCACGGCGTCTAGCCCCTGATTGCTCCCTCTGTTACTTTGACCACAAGGATATGTCTACGATAACCCTGCCAATCAGCCCTGTGAGGTTCCTATAGAGTATACGTGTATTACCCAAGCCGAAACTATGGCTTTAGTGTCTGAGAATGAAACCCTTCTACCCTCAATTTCTAACTTTGAATCCCTAAGTTTGTTCCCAAGGTCATTCCTGTATTAACCCCAGCGGGGGGCAGCCCTATGAGTCTCCTTTGGTAATTCCCTGTCGTTTGCCAGCCAAGGTCACGTCTTAGCTCCAGAGGAGGAACTCCTTGTGTCCCCAATTTCAGAGGCAAATCTCCCTCTATTTGACTCTCAGGTACTATCTGCATTTACCCCTGTAAGTCCTTCTAGCGTTACTGAGAATGAAACCCCAAGCCTGACAGCAGAGGTTGCAATGAATGTCTCCCCTAAGGTTGCGAAGTCCTTAGATATTCTTTGCTATAATCCCCCTGCTTCAGCTCAAGTTTCCCCTGTCGTGTTCCCTGAAATTTCTCCTAAAATACTGATTTCAGTTGAATGTATTCAGGAACCAGGTTTTCCCTAAGCCTTTCGCACAATCCCCACTCCCTTGTATTTCGCTGACCCAGTCTGTCACTCTAAGAGCTGAGATCCCTGCTTCAGCGCATAGTCCCTTTGTAATGGAATCGTAGTTATTTCTAGTGTCCCAGACACTTTTCCCAAGTACCCACTTCAGAAGCCAGCAACACTTGTGGTTGCCCCCCTTGTACTCTCGTGTTCCTCTTTTCTAACCTAGGGTTAAAAGCGAACAGCGGTCTTTATGCCCCTCCTGAAGCTCAAGTTGTTGAGTTCCCAGGAATTTGTGCTAACACACTGCTTCCATCAAAAGTGATGCTTTTTCTTATGTGCTAGCCAGAAGCCAGTACAAGTTTTCCCTCTCTGAAATTTGCCTTGTCGGTTCCGCTACTGAGAGAGGTAAAATTCTTCCTTCAGATTCAGAATTTCTTTCCTTAAAGGCCGTCCTTGCTTCTGGTCCCCCTGATGCCTCTGTCCAAGTAGCCCCTCCAGAGATAAGCGTATCTGTCGTTAACCCCTTAGTACAGCCAGAGAGACCACCCTGCCTACAATGACAAACTCTGGTTGTTTAAATCTGAGCTATTTTGTTATCCTTCCCTTGCTAAACCTCAGTCCTTAACACTGCATTAAATGTACTCCAGCATCCGTTGGGTTATCTGGGCTGAAATTTAAAAAACTCCCTGTGGTTAATTCTGGACTGCTGCGCTGAAGCATTGGTTTACCAGTGCTGCCTGGCGGTGTGCCCACTCCAGCCTGCCAACTCTTTCCAGAGACCGGAATCATGGGCCATGGTCGCCGCTCGCGCAGAACCCGCTCCCGCCCTGCAGCTACTTCGCTGAAGCGGGACCTAGTTGACAATCTATTACCGAAACTCCGCTTTGATAACGTTCTCCCTGATGTCTCCTATCCTGACTTTGGCTTGTTCACTGACTACGCTGCTCTCCAATCCCGACCCTGTTATGTACGACTACGAACTACGCATTCCGGATCAGTCTGCGCGGTCTAAGGTCGGTGATAATACAACCCCACCTCAACCCCGCGGTTCGGTCCTGGTGTGTGGCGAGCACAACCGTGACAAGCATTTAAAAAGACATCAAAGCACATTACCACCGTGGAATTAGGTTACCACAGTGGCATTAGGTCCAGATGCACTCAGATTTATTTTGACGATGAAAGGCTGCCTGTCCATGGCCAGACTGAGGAGTCCCATGGCTAGACTAGTTGCCCATCAGGATTAACACATCAGGGGTTCTAGCTTCTGAATGGGACTCCCACAGTGTTAATCCTATTGATACGCCCTAGTCTGGAAGTGCTGCGCAATGAAAGCAGACAGAAGCAGTCCCACTCCATGCATATCTAACAGACAATTGCCCTGCTTTTATTTTAATTACATAGTATTGAAGCAGGGGGGGGTCTCTGGAACTGAATTGCATTAATTTCAGCTCCGGGAACACAGTGCTTCCTGATTTACAAGCCTCTGTACGGGGTGCCGGTATGTTAATTTATTGTGGTTTAATGCGGTTTAGCTCCAGAGACGCCTTGCTTCAATCCTATGTTATTAAAATAAAATAAAAGCAGCGCAATCGCATGTTAGATGTGCGCTGTAATGGCGAAGGGGTTAACCAGGCTCACTAATAAAGGTTCAGCCCACCAAGTTACCCCTGATCCGTGTGTTGAGGTCCTAGAGTGTCAGCTCTTGGACCCAGATGTCCTGAATGCATTACTGTGACTGTGTGCAAATTATGCGACATTAACGATTTCTGTGTGTTTTGCCTTTCTTCGGATGCTGGGACCGGTAGATTTCCAGGATGTAAGTTTCAGGGTGGGTTTGTCGGAGAATGTCTTTACAGAATGTGTCTATGTATCGGGGTTCCAGAGTTATGGGATACCCCAGGAGTTGGATCCTTGAATTGAGTGAGATTCTCGGATGCAGCCAAGCACATTGATCTGGGCAAACGCTGACTCTGAAAGCGCTATTACGACTCACCGCCAGGATTCCAGCTGCAGCCTCTTCCAGACAAGGTAAGCAGGCACGAAGGGGTTAATATATACCTGACACCATACACGGGGTCCCTAGTATAATAGGGGGTCCCTAGTATAAGGAGGGGTACCCAGATACATGCCCATTACCCTGCGCCTAGTGTAGGGGATCAGGGGGTACTCCAGCAAAGTGATAAAGCTGAAAGTGGTTTCGTGTGGGTAAAAGTTTTTAAAGTTATTTTTCTAAAGTGTGCCATGTATGAGGCTAGTGAGTGTAGGTAATATATACACTCACTCCATCCCTGACACCAGAATATGGACTTATACATCTTTACCACACAGAAGACAGGACACAGTAAATTTTATTAAAGGATTATATTTAATAGGTATATGTACTGATAACCTGTAAATGAACTGTGGGATTTCCAAGTCATGGATTCCAAGAGACCAGATGGCTACCAAGCTTGGTGCCTATGGGTCTATGTGGAGTCCTGACTTGAAAGCCTCAGGGATGCCAAGGTGTTAGAACAGGGGGGTACTGCAGTTCTGCTTGAGTACCCGCATCCTGGGCTAACGCAGGGCTATCCGGCCACCATTTGCCAGAGCCCAGACAGCGGGTGGGCTCAGTATGCAAAGAGGCAGAGGTGCCAGGTTGGCGCATGCACCTTGACAGACTGAGAAAAGGTACCCACACGACTTTTCAATACCGGCAAATCTGTGATTGGCTGGCAGACGAATTCCCACGCTCTGATAGGCTGTAGAGTTTTGTGAATGGGACCCAAAAACCCATAAGAAACATTGCAACCAATGAGGAGGGCAGATTCCAAGCACCAAACCATCAGCGGCAAATTCAAAGATACTCTGTACTGAATAGACGCGAGCCGGCTTCAAAGATTTTGACTCAAGAATTCTTCTAAGTCCCTCTTCTGAAGAACGTAGCGGTCGCGTCTGGCATTGCATGCCGAAATCAGTTCCAGGACTTTCGTGAGTACCTACCTGTCATTGGAAAGGGCTCCTACAGAGGTCATTTTTGTGAATTTCGTATAAAGGACAAGTTTATTTGTTAGCCCTGTTCCCAGTAAGTGTGTTACCTGTGCAAATTGCGGTACATTGTGTGTATGTCTTTTCCTGAAATAAATTTAAATTTATTTTACCACCTTGCTTTGCTCAATCAATGATCCCGGTATAAAAAGGTGTTAATAAACATGGTCTCCCGTGACATGCGCAGAGCGAGTGACTGATTCTATCTACTCTCAATGCACATCTCTTCCAGACTGATCCGGCCAGGGAGGATTAACACCGTCAGAAGCAGGGACCCTCGTTGTGTTAATCCTGATGGGCAATTCCCCCAAGCTCTGCACTTTGCTGTGAACACACCACGTTTAGTTCTTGGTTCACCAGCACGTGCTTGGGTAGGTTGGAGATAAAGCTGGCTACATCTGAAGCTTCATTACCTTAGTACCTAACCGGTGTGTTGCGGGGTAGAGGGGATGGGTGAAGGGGTTAGTTGCCCCAGGTTGGGTGATTAGACCTCACTGGAGGGTTGCGGGAGGGGTTAATACCTAAATTACCTTAGTGGTAGTAACCGCCTGTTAGAGACACACAGAGAGAGGGACTCTTTTTGTTTGCTCTCACTGTGCAGCTATTCCAGACTTGTGCTGCCCGGTAGAATTAACACAGCGGGAATCCCATTCAGAAGCAGGGACTCCCGCTGTGTTAATCCTGATGGGAAATTCCCCCCTGCGCTGCACATGGCAGTGATCAGTCTGCACTTCGTCCGCGGTTTATCCGCTTAAGTACGGGGAAGGGCGACATCTGACTGCATCTGTAAGGTAGTACAACACAATTTTGAAGGAATTTGATAATGTGTCACTATAGACATTTGATAGTAACTGGTAACTCTGACATAAAAAAGTGGTGGCATTAACTGGTTGAAGCCCATTAAAAAGCAAATCGTAAGATGGCGGCGTGCGGAAATGCGTCATCGCCGAGGGTCCGGTTTCAGGGCGCCATCTTGGAGGTGGCACGGGAACCAGAAGTGAGAGCGGCGGACGTCATTAAGACGCGGCGACGACTCCGGAAGTGGGGGAGGGAGCCGCAGAGCGGACAGAGAGGAAGGAGGAGGCACAGGGAAAGGCTTAGAATGGGGGCAGAGCCACAGGGGAAGTGGCGGGCTGGACCCGATGGGGGCCGTGATGGACCGGATGGGGGGCGAGCAGTGCAGCAGAGGAGGTAGAAGGCCAGCAAGGGGAAGGGTAGGATTGGGGACAATTAGGAAGAGAGTGAGGTGTTTGGAAGGAGGGGGGGGGAAGTGCGGAAGCGGGGACAACGGAGTAGTGCAGAGGAGGGGTAGGAAGGGAGAGGAAGTGGGGTCTGATAGAAATGATGGGATAGGTAACAGGGAGAGAGCGAGGTGTAAGGGGAGGAGGTGAATGGGGGGAGGAGGTGAATGGGGGGAGGAGGTGAATAGGGGGGGACAAGGAGGGCAAGGAGAAGGAAAGGGAGTTTAGAGAGAAGGTGGAGGTAGCGTGGGGAGATATGGAGATTAGGAGAAGGATAGAGAGGGAGTGAAGGAGCGGGAGAACACAGAGGAGAGGATAAGGAGGTTGGTAAGAAAGATAGTAGTAGAGAGGAGGATTCAGGCGGGCCAGCGGGGATGCTAGGACAGGTGTGCCTGTCGGTGGGGACAGATGACATCAGTGGAGACAGTCAGGGCTCGGGACGAGAAGGCATCTGGAAGAAGTGCAGACATCATGAAAAGGTTAATAAACGGCTAATACAAGGTTTGAGAAGGTTTTGAGTAAAAAGTAGCTATGAGAGGGGCAGGAGTTGGGGGTTATGAGCCTGCTCGGGAGTTCGTATGGGCCGAAGGCTGGGTATGGAGAGAAGGGCTCTGCAGATTCCTGGCAAAGTCCTCGGGGCCACCACTCGGGAGGTCGTGGCGAAGGGCAGCAAAGAGACACCGGAAAATCACCATGAGTGGGGAGGGCACCGAGGCGTGGGACTTGAGGCTAGGGAGCGTGTGACCTGGCGTCGAGTGCCGAAGTTAAATGTTGATTATATTAATGTGTTTTTGTTCCCTTCTGTTTTCTACCCTCTGGGTTCCCCCCCCCCCCCCACCCCCGCCCAGCCATCTACCACCTGGCAGACGGAGAAGAAGAGCCGGCACTATCGGGATTCCCCCAAAGGGGAAGTCAGCCAAGTCATCACCCGAACAGCACTGACAAGAATACACAGGACTAAAGATGAGTAACGACATAGTGTTTATCTCACACAATGTAAAGGGGTTCAACAGTCCAACAAAAAGGAAACTGGCGTTTAAAGACTATCGATGTAAAGGCGCAGAGATATTATTTCTGCAGGAGACACATTTCTCCCGGGACAGCTACCCAAAATTTTTCGATAAGAACTTTAGAACAAGCTTTTTGGCCTCAGCAGCGATTAAAAAAAAGGGAGTAGCTATCTTAGTACATAACAACATCCCACTAGTAACGGACGGGAAGTATGCAGATTGGGAGGGGAGGAATATTATAGTTACGGGCTCCATTAGAGAGCAGCCAATCACATTGGTGGCAATCTATGCTCCCTATGAGCCGGCAGAAGGCTTTTTCAAACGGTTCTTTCATCAGCTAAGTAAAAAAAGCGAAAGGTACCATCATTGTTGCAGGTGACCTGAATAGGACGCTGAACCCCGACCTTGACAGATGTACTAAATTGCACACAACTCACAGACAGGACGTGTTAACAATAAACCAGGGTCTGAGAGACTGTTAACTGTCAGACATACTGTATGGAGAGAACAACATCAGATGGTGAAGGAGTACACGTTTTTTTCACACCCACATAACAGATACAGTAGGATAGATTACTTCCTTGTGTCAAATAGAATGGTTCCAGGGGTTTCTCGCACTGAGATACGTGATATTTCATGGTCTGACCATGCATCTATCGAGCTGCGATGCACGCTAATTCCGCTAGACAGGCCTCGAGCGAATTGGAAACTAAATGAAATGTTTCTAAAAATCCCAGATGTAGAAAGGGAGGTGGGAGATAAGATTGAGGAATATTTCAAGGAGAATGAGGGGAGTGTGTCAGCACACTACACACTGTGGGAGGCCCATAAGGATACCCTCAGAGGGATTTTAATGAATTTGGCAGCTAAACGCAAAAGAGAGAGAGAAGCCAAAATCAGATAATTGGAAAAGAAGCTAGAAGATCTCTCACAACTACATAAAGCTAATAAACAAGAACAAAATCTGAAAGAACTTTTAGACACTAAAACAAAGCTCAATCTCCTCTTATCCGCCCAGGCCGAGAGAGAAATGGCATGGACCAGACGTATATTTTTTGAAAAAGCTAACAAGCCAGATACCTTACTTGCCAATAAACTCAAAAATAAGCTTCCAAATTACCACATTCACGCCATTAGAACACAGGGAGGGGACCTGACATCCAACCCTGGAAAAATTGTAGAGGAATTTAAATGTTTCTACAAAACTTTGTATGATGGAAACAAGGGCACCCACAATCAGAAAAACACAGAGCTGCTAAAATTATTTCTGCAGGAGGCAAAACTACCGAGGTTGGGCAGAGTTGTGAGAGAGGTATTACAGAAGGACTTCACACTCGAGGAAGTGGCGGAGGTAATTAAGACACTTAAACCAGCAAAAGCGCCTGGACCAGATGGGTTTTCTAATTTATACTATAAGAAATATCTGAAATTACTAGCTCCCCATCTGTTAAAACTCTTTAACGAAATTCTAGCAGGGGCCTAATTCCCAACACAAATGTTGCAGGCTTCAATCTCCCTGATCCATAAACCTGGTAAGGACCCGGCAGACTGCAAGAGCTACCGGCCCATTTCACTGATCAATTCGGATGTTAAAATCTTTTCCAAACTTATAGCAAACAGGATGGGTAGCGTCCTCCCTGGGTTAATCCACTCGGATCAGGTAGGGTTTATCGACGGCAGGCGGCGGACAATACCAGGAGGATTATAGATTTGATTGATCTGGCCAAACAAAAAAACATCCAGTCCATGGTATTAAGTCTAGACGCTGAAAAAGCCTTCGATAGGATAGACTGGCCCTATTTAAAAGAGACATTGAAGGCATTTGGTTTCGAGGGACGTCTGTTAAATGCCATACTAGCTTTATACAAGGGCCCGACGGCAAGGGTGCGGCATCAGGGCTTCCCATCGGAACAATTTAGCATCCGTAGCGGAACAAGGCAGGAATGTCCGCTGTCCCCCTTGCTGTTCGCCCTCTGTATTGAGCCCCTAGCAGCGCACATTAGATGAAGCCCGGATATAGCAGGAATAACAGTTGGAGACCAGACACATAAGGTGGCACTATAAGCCGATGATGTGATTTTAACACTGTCAAGACCCCTCACATCTCTCCCCAACACCTTTGCGATCCTAGGAAGGTTCAATCAAATCTCGGGTTTCAAAATTAATCAGACAAAATCAGAAGCTCTAAATAGAACTTTCCCAAAGAATTAGAAAAATTAATAGAAATAAACTTTAATTTTAAATGGCAAGCCTCCGCTATCAAATACTTAGGGGTATAGCTCACCAGGGATTACAAAACTCTATACTGTACAAAGCAAACTACCCAAAGATGATTAAGACATTGGGGGAGGATCTTAGGACATGGATGAGGGGCGGCATATCTTGGATTGGCAGGATGCATAGCGTGAAAATGAACCTCCTCCCAAAGATGTTATATCTTTTCCAAAGTCTGCCAATACCTTTAGTGAGATCCGACATCCTCTCCCTACAGTCTAACATTATGAAATTCATTTGGAATAAAAAAAGCCCACGAATTGCAAAAGGTATCTTAAAGAGGCCTACTTCCAAAAGGGGACTAGCGGTACCTTGCTTGTTAGCTTATTATAAAGCGGCACAATTAAGCCAAATTGTCCAGTGGCACGCAGATCCGAACAAGAGGCAGTGGGTGGAACTAGAGAAAAGCTGTGCTGCCCCGGTTGAGCTGCATAATCTGATTTGGCTCCCTAAGGGAAGCTCCAAAAAAATGGGAGTTCCGCTTCAGTCCATGGCCAATTCCTTGAAAATAGCTGTAACCTCACTTCCAAACACTCCCTAATGACCCCGATAATCGGCAACACGGACTTCGCTCCAGGAATGAATAGCGGTAATTTGTTAGTTTGGACACAGGCAGGTATCACAAGATTTAAAATAGGAGGAGTGTTTAACCAATATTGGCGCTCATATACATTTATAACAATAGTGAGATAATCAATAAAATAGTGATAAAGTGATACTCAGACAAACATAGTAGTTGATTGCAGCTGTAACCTGGTGTAGGATTTCTTTCTCAATCCTCGTTTGGACAAGTGGCAGGTGAGTCATCAGGAAGCGCATACCATGTGGGAACACATAAAAAAATACTTATGGTGCAATATTGTGCAATTAGTGAAAAGATATTAGAATGTCTAGCACAGAGTGTGTACTCAAAATACTCACAAACGTGAGGTAGGATACAGACACGTAAAGGTATCTTTACGAACTGGTGTCAGTCTGTATGATTAGTTGTTGCCAGAGGAGTGTGGTTATCAGCTGACCTTAGGGTAGGAAAAACTGGACATAGCGTAGACTGTTTGGCAGTTTAATACATTTAGTAGGTAAATTCCAATCTACTCACATGTAGCAAGATAAAAAACAGCATTTTTGATCACAATGATCTCTGCAAATTCCGCTTGCTGCTGCCACCGGATAGGATCTCTCTCTCGGGTTTTCTCCTTCTCTGCTGTGCGTGTCACCAGTGCGTGTCAGCGACCGGAAGTGACGTCATCAGCATCCGAGGGTTCCGGTGGGTAGAGACAGCGTCACTCTACGCGTTTCACCTCTTGGCGTCTTCAGGAGTGACGTTGTGAGCAGTGTAGCTAGTATATATACACCCTCTAATTAACATTTAATTGGTTAACTGGGAAATGCTTGTAGACTATTAATGCCAAGGTTATACTGGCCCAGATAGCTGCTCTGCCCCCCCCCCTTCAGCTCTCTCTCTCCCCCCCTTCAGTTCTCTCTCTCCCCCCCTTCAGCTCTCTCGCCCTCAGCTCTCTCTCTCAGCTCTCTCTCAGCTCTCTCCCTCCCCCACTGCTCTCTCCCTCAGCTCTCTCTTTCTCTGCGCTCTCTCTCTTTCTCTTCTCTCTCTCTCTGTCCTTCTGCTCTCACTCTCTCTCTCCTTCTGCTCTCTCTCCTTCTGCTCTCTCTCTCCCCCCTCCAACTGAATCCTCACTACCACTTACCCTATCCCTCCCCCCTCCCCCCTCGCTGCTGATCGATTGTATCTCCGAAGCCGGCCTAGTCCACTTCTGTGCTGATCTAGTGCCTCTCACCACTCCTTGTTCCTTCCCCGCTCCTCTCCCGATGAGCTGAGCCTCAGCGGGGGCCGGGATCACTCCTACTCCAGCCTCTCCCGACCCCCAGCTGTCTCTGTAGCAGCATCGCCGCACAGCCTGCCCCACGTTCCGGACTTTGTGACATCACACAATGTGCTTGTGCCACTGCCCGAAGCGATACCTCTTCTCCCTCTCAACATGCTTCTACCCTCACCAGTACATATACGCCTACCCTGCATTTTTTGTTCTGGAGACAATACAGTAAGAATTTGTTTAATCTTCAACCATAAATTCAGAAAGTCTACATTTACAGAGCCCAAACAGGCTTAATTGTATTTGATTTCCTTTTTGGTTTTTAAATGTTTGCTTTCCACATGTTGTCTGACATTTTTAAGAGGCAAACTGGCAAGTTATCTAAAAATGTTTAGGGTCACTTTTTATTTTTCTATTTGTACAGCTGTTACTCAGTACGATGCAAGGAAAGTAAGCGCAAACCTTAAATATACATATATATATAAACAAAAACAAATCAATATCACCAAGAGGAGATGCAGCTGGTGTGAGAGATTTCGCAATCACTCAAAGTAACTTCTGGGGGAGGACACAGAGCGCAAAAACTTCCTCTCCAAGGTGGAAATAACACAAGGAATCTCAAATGGGCAGCATATGTAAAGAAAAAAGAAAGGAAAAAAAGTGCTGCAAACACAATTGAATCTAAAATACATCGACAAGGAGGCTCCAACACTCACATGCTCCAGAATAAATAAAACACGTTTTAAACCAACTCTGGTTCCAGATGCTGTGTGATGAACTTCCGATTCACGCTGTTACCATGTCCTCGACTCTACGCATTCAATAGGCGTCGAGTAAGCGGACCGGACTCCTTCAGTTATCCAGCATGGGGGAGATCCTATGCCCCGTGGTAAGTCAGCGCGCACACAGATATCCAAGCGGAAGTGTTATATGTAAATATTTTTTTACTTATAGTATCTATATTATGGTTTTTTAATATTATATGCCCTTCTATGTATATTCCCTGATTCTCTTCTGTTTCCATCTAGATCCACTGAGGCTCATAATGTATATTTTCATTGTGTGTTTCTCATTGTATTTTTTATTGTATATTTATGAGAATGTATTTTTATATATAATTTTATTATGATTTAATACTCCCCCTTTTAGATTTATTTAGTATTTATATAGCGTCTGATTTGTCATATTTGTTTAGTATATAGCAGGCTGTCACGTAGAGATAACATGAGCCTATTAATTCATGTTTGGGCGGGTGACGTTTTGATACCCCTCCCCTTTTGGGACTATTTAAGCTAGAGCCCTGCCAAGTACCTACACCTGAGAAGTCCATACCTGGATGAAACGCGTAGGTTTTTTGCGCTCAGACCTTGTTGCAGCAGTCAGTTCTTTCTATGGACTCTGCTGTGATATCAGCTGTTTCGCTGCGCCCCCCCGCTTGGATATCTGTGTGCGCTGACTACCACGGGGCCAGATGATCCTTCCCCACTGTGGGATAACTGAGGAGCCGGTCGTCGATGTCAGACGCCGATGAATGCGGAAGCAGAGGACGTGAAACAGCTGACTGGAGTCCATCACACAGCGTCTGAACCCAGAGGGTTAAACTGCTTTTATTTATCTGGAGCATGTGATGGTGTTGGAGCCTCCTTGCTCGATTGTATTTTAATTAAATTGTGTTGCACTAGTTTGCTTCTTTTTTCTTTACATATGCTGCCCATTTGAGATTCCTTGTGTTATTTACACCTTGGAGAGGAAGTTTTTGCGCTCTGTGTCCTCCCCCAGAACTTACTCAGTACAAGTAGGTTGATTAATGTTAAAAGTCTAGAGTAAAGACAATACATGCCTTTCCTGGTAGCATTAAGATTCCTGGAATTCCTTTCTCTGTCAGAACTGGAGAGATTAGTAAACGGCCTTTGTATTCTATCACTGCATTGCTAGCTCTGTGTGCTAGAGACTAAACAGTAACTGAGATGAATAGGTCATTGGCTTCTGTACTGTCGCACTTCAGGTATTTTAGAGTTGTATCTAATCACTACCACTACCATATATCTGTTTAATATTTTAAAGGTACTGTCCCCTCTAAAATGTACTCTTAAATTTTTTTTTCTTCCTTTTCTCCAATGTTTTAAGGCTTTTTAAACAGGGAAAAAGTCCCTCTGAAAATCCCTGTAGCCTGGGATAAAACAACCTGACAGAATACCACAGACACAACTTAAATTCCAGTCTGAAGATGTCACTGCTCTCGCTTGGGGGAGAGAGCCAATAAGCAGGCAGTGGAGACGAGATGCACAAGGTTCTAGGAGACGAAATAGCACTCACCCCCTAACACAGTGGCAATCCTAGGAGATGAAATAGCACCCACACCCTAACCGTGGCAATCCTTAAATGTAATTTGTTTATTCTTGTCAGAAGACTTGGGATTTTTTTATCCACCATTCCATATGATTTGTTTAGCTGAAACTTGATTTTGGGTGGGATTGCACCATTAAGATATTTTTAATAGCTTTGTCAATTGAAGTGCCTTAAGGCTATCATTTAAATAGCACCATGTAATTTATCTAGGAACTGTAGTGATGCACATGATTTAATAGGCAAGCAAAAACTGGAGCTACATAGCCGCTCTGTAAAGCTGATATTTTCCAGTATATTCATATAAATATCAATACCAATTAATATATGTGTGTGTGTGTGTGTGTGTGTGTGTATGTGAGTGCGTGCGTGCGTGCGCGTAGCCCTGGTAAGAAATAGGGCTATATGTCTATCCTCCTACTGGTATAAGTCCTGCTAAGGGCAGGCTGGCAGTAGTTAACATGGGTTTCCCCACATCAAGCCCTGCTCTGAGTGATGGAAGAAGGTCACCTGACCCTGTGTGAAAGGCAGAGACACAGGGAAGGGGTCTGCTGACATCATGAAGGGGAGGGCTGTCTCAATTTAGAGTTGCCTGTTCCTGTGAGTGACAAGTAGTTCTGTCCTGGGTTCAGTCCTGAGCAGTAAGACAGTGTGTGAGCTAGCTAGGTTCCTGAGGAGTAGGGCCTAGTTAGCTATAGGTGGACCAGTGCCTCTCACCCTGCCTAGGGGGTGAGGGATGAGCTAGCCCCACCCTGAGCGCCCACGGCTTGGGGTGGTGGCAGGGACACAGAGAGTACCCAGAGACCATCCTGAGGGTGTGCAGTCTGGTGGGAGAGAAGACCTTGTACCTGATTGACAGTGTGTTGCTGTGGTTGCTGCTACTCTGTGTGCTGTGATTATAAAAGTAGCAGCAGCTCTCTTTATTAAGACTGACTGAGACTGGAATCTCTCATCCCTGTGTGGGAAGTTCTCTGTAAGGGTTCCACCCCACATCCCTGGGGCTTCACAGAGATGGAGGCGTTGCACCACTGAGAAAGGATGAAGGTATGAACCCCAGTAACCTGTTCCTGTCCTCCCCCACACCATCGCGGGAGACTCAGGCCCTCCTGTTGCCAGCAGGTATGCACCACACCCAGACACGTAGCCAGACCTTAATACACCCTAGGGGATCCAATCTGCGACCGGGGAGGGGGTCTGAGGGCTACATATATATATATATATATATTTATTATTATTATTATTATTATTTTTTTTTTAAATCATCAATAACTGGAGATTTTGTAGTGATCCCAAAAAAAACTTAAAGCAACAAACCCCCATTTTGGAGTAGTGGGGAGGGGAGGTACCCCAATGAACTAGGCGGGTCCTCAGAGCTGCTCTGTGGTCCCTTCACTTCCTGGGACCTCTGCTACCATCGCACGTCGACCACTGATCTTCAGCTACTTGGACGGATTGCTTTTTAAGACTGACTAAATCTGTGAATAGATAGTGTTACTCAGAATTGACAAGAATTCAAGATCAGGTTTGTACTTGCACAACACATTCATTTGTCATTTTGTACTTCAATTTCATAAGACAGCTATTAAAATATGTTTTAGGCATCGAGTGAAGAAAAGAAGTTACAGCAGAGACCACTGTTGGCCCTGGAGCAGAGCCGTACTATTTTCAGTCCGTGGGAGCCCGCGTGGTCAGAGATGCTTACTGGTAAACCTCCTCGAAGTTCAGTCCCCTAGGGGAAAAACAAAATGGCAGATTAAATGTCCTGTCTCACGTGGGCCGATGGGAAGCGGCACCGTAATCCATTGCATCTTCCTATTGGATCGTGTGACGCAAGAGTTTAAAAACCATGAAGTAATGCTAGTACGGGGTGGATCCCAAACATGCTTCAATTCCAAAGACCCCTGTTTTCCACCATTAAAAATATATTTTTTTTTTAAGAAAGGATCAATGTACGGGATTATTGCTTTAACCCTTTGGGCAAACCGGCAAACCACGGAGGGAGTGCAGGATATGTTCTGCTAAGGGCTTGGGTACAGCCCCCTGCTTTCCACCCGGGGGGGGGGGGGGAAATATATATATGTGTGTATATTATATATATTTATTTACTTATTAAGGCAAAGCTCTTTTAAAGCTTCAATCCTCCATAAATGGATGTTTTATTTTTTTCCCCATTATCTGAAACTAGGCGCTACAAAGTTGAGCTGTGGTATTTTAAACGTCAGTAATTGCACGGTTAGGCCCCGGACGATTCGCTTGTATTAAATACAATATGTAACTTAATAAAAAGTAGACATTTCCTAGGTGGAATTGCTGCTTTTAAGTTCATTTTTACTGTTAAATCGACATGAATGGGTATATACCCCAAAGAGTGATTATTACTCTTTTATTACTCGTTAGGTGTATACTGTAGATGTTGACAAGTAACGATGGCTATTACGTTAACAATCAAAATGAATGTACAATGAATGCACATAATGAATCTCACAATGTATAATTTACCATTTAAAAGACAGGTGCTCCCTGGACAATATAAGAAAAGGGGGGCATAGTGTTAGGGTCGAGGTCCCCTAAGAGTAGCCAGTAGGAGGGGTTACAGTCGGGGGCTGCTGTAGAATTAAGGAGTCGGTGCTAGGGGCTAGAGTTCTGAAATGGGTGCAGAGAATTGACTCCCCTTCATGTTACTTCTTGGACGTCGAGGTGCCCACCAACCCCAGTTTGTATTGTTATTTATTATTTTTTTTTAAAAACAGAAAATAAGAGAACAGTTAATTGGGGTATGGTGTTGGTTGTCTCTGTTTCATTGTCACAAGTGGCGGGCTTGATCGGATTGCACCTTGGCTGGGATACATTCTGATTTTGGGGGTTTACATATTGGGAAAGGAGGCAACGACCCTTGGCTCAGATGGTGGGCCTCTTGGTTTTCTTCCAATTAGCCTAGTACAGTCCCAATGTGTCCTGCTAGGCCAGCACAGCTAGTGGGTTGGTGTTGTTTCAAAGGTTCTGTGAATTTGCGGTGGTGTTATTGGATCAGGTGATTGTGTTGTTTTAAATAAAAACTGTGGCCGTTTAAACCCCATGTTTGTGGCAGTGTTTTTTGGAGTGGGCTGGGGGGTGGGGGGGGGGGGGTGTATATATATATATATATATATATATATATATATATATATACAAATGTAAATACAACTGTATGCTCATCTGCATGTCTTAGGCAGGTCTGCAACGCCACCTTTCCCCATTATCACCCAGCACACAGCACTTCCACTGCAGCAAGGGATTCTGGGAAATGACATGCAAATGAGCACACAGTGCCACTTTTTGCTTCAAAAACCATTTTTAACATGGTTCCCTATAGGCTTAAGCTTGCTGCATGGTCACAGCTTTGAGCACAGCCAGGGTTAAGGTGCATACCCAGAAAACCACACACAGACAGCTGTTTCGACCTTAATGGGTCTCATCAGTGTGGGGTTGATTAACTGGGTATGCAAAGAAGCTAAAGGATGGGCCAACCATAATACTGAGTTAAGTTATGGTGAGTAAAAATATATATATATACAGTGATCGACAAATCCGGTCGCCCGCATGCCCTGGGTGACTGGATTTGACCTTGTGGCTACCTCATGGCCACCCAAGCAGCACACGCGGTTCTTTGAAATTTTCCCTGCTCGCGCTGGAAGAAAAAAAAAACAGTCCCCCTACCTGATTGGTGAGTTGACTTGGTGCGCTCCCAGGATTTTTTGTGGGCGGGCGGCCAGGCTCTATATGAACCCGCGCATCACGAGCGGCCATTCTTTTCCCATGGAGATCGTGTTTGAAAAAAATAAGTACTCCCTCTGCCTCCCCATGTCGCCGACTCCCTCTGCCTCCAGCGCTCCCCATGCCTCTCGCACTCCCTCTGCCTCCCGTGGTCCCCATGTCGCTGACTCCCCATGTCTCCCGCACTCCCTCACGTGCCTCCCGCACTCCCCCACTTGCCTCCGATCTCCCCCACATGTCTCCTTGAGAGTGCATGTGTATATGTGAGAGTGTGTGGATGTGTGAGAGTGTGTTTGTGTATGTGTGAGAGTGTGTGTGAGAGTTTGTGAATGTGTGAGTGTGTGTATGTGTGAAAGTGTGTGAGAGTGTGTGTGTATGTGTGAGTGTATGTGTGAGAGTGTGTGAGAGTGACTGAGTGTGTGTGTGTGTGTATAGACACCCACCCACTGTCAGTCACCTCCTGACTGTCACTCTAGCTCTCTGTCGCCCTCTCTCTCTCTGTCGCCCTCTCTCTCTCTGTCGCCCTCTCTCTCTCTGTCGCCCTCTCTCTCTGTCGCCTTCTCTCTCTCCCGCCATCTCTCTCTCCCGCACTCTCTCTCTCCCGCCCTCTCTCTCTCACACTCTCTCTGTCGCTCTCTCTCTGTCACTCGCTCTCTTTCTGTCGCTCTCTCTCTGTCGCTCTCTCTCTCTCTGTCGCCCTCTCTCTCTCTGTCGCCCTCTCTCTCTCTGTCGCCCTCTCTCTCTCTGTCGCCCTCTCTCTCTGTCGCCCTCTCTCTCTGTCGCCCTCTCTCTCTCCCGCCATCTCACTCTCCCGTCCTCTCTCTGTCGCCCTCTCTCTCTCACACTGTCTCTCACACTCTGTCTGTTTCTCTCTCGTACACTCTCTATCTCGCACACTCTCTCTGTCTGTCTCTCTCTCACACTCTCTGTCTCACTCTCTGGATCTGGATATCTTATTTACCCTATATTTCTTAACTGCTCTATACCGAAATAACCTATACTGGTTTCTTCCAGATCTGACTCGAGCTTCACACAGGAGACATCGGAATCCCACCATACCCAGAAGACAGGTAGGGAACACACCCCCTCCAACATTGCGGGAATTAGGGTTCCTGGACATTGAGGAACTGCGGATCAGGTAAGATCCCAGACGGGATTGCTGCTTTAGAAATTGTGAAGTGGGGCATCCAGACACTGGTTAAGGGGTTCAGGAAACTAATCATTCATATCTGGCTTTTTTTTCCAAATATGACATTTATATACACACACACCTATGTGTAGCCCATGGACCCCGGGGCAATCGCAGATCAGCCCCCTACACTGCACTAGGGTCTGGCTACATGTCTGAGTGTGGTGCATACCTGCTGGCAACAGGAGGGCCTGAGTCTCCCGCGATGGTATAGGGGATAGAGGAACAGGTTTCTGGGGTGGAGGCCTTCGTTCTTTACTCAGTGGTGCAGCGCCTCCATCTCTAGTAAGCCCCAGGAATGTGGGGTGGAATACTTATAGAGAGTATTCCCACACAGGGATGAGAGATTCCAGTCTCACACGAATGTCTCTTTAAATAGCAGCAGCAGCTCTTTATTCACACAGCAGCAAGATCACCAGTCAGGTACAAGTTGTATACTCCACCCAGACTGCTCTCCTTCAAGATGGTATCTTCCCCTGTCACCACCCGAGGCCAAGGGCACCTAGGGTGGGGCTAGCTCTTCCCTCACCCCCTAAACAGGATGAGAGGCATTGGTCCACCTCACTACTATAATTCCAGCAGCTCTCCTCAGAGGCTGCTGGCTTCTCCTTCTCCAACTGTACACTAACACAGGCACACTGGACCAGCCAGTGTCACCCTCTAAACTCACACTGAAGGCTTGGACTTCTCTAAACAGACTCAACTAACTCTAAATAGGCAGTGCACTGCTCTTTATGATTTCAGCAGGACCGTCCCCTGTGTCTCTTGCCTTAGACACAGGGTCAGGTGACCTACCTCCACCACTCAGAGCAGTGCTTGAAGTGGGGGAAACCCATGATAACTTCTGGCAGCCTGCCCTTAGCCAGGGCTTATACCAGAAGGAGGAAAGAACTATAGCCCAATTTCTTACCAGAGCTACATATGTAACAAGGACTAATTGTAGTATAATTTAATACAATAAATAAACTTATGTCAAAAACGAATGTTGTTCTTACTAGGAATTTATTCAATTTATTTTTATTATTTATTTAACGCGGGGCTGGGGGCGGGACAAGGGTTGGGGCTGGGGGCGGGACAAGGGTTGGGACTGGGGGCGGGACTAGGGGTGGGGTGGGGCTAGGTGGCAAGTAGATTTTTTTGTCCGGCGAGTACATTTTTGGGTGATTTATCGTCCACTATCTATATATATATATTTATTTATTTTTGATGTCTAAAGGAGTGCTACTGAGCGTGGCCAAATGTACACAACAAAAGACAGTAAAGCCCAATGCTACATCCAATGTGACAAAAATATACAGTGAAATACTTATATATTCTCTTGAAAAATGGTCATTTAGTTAAACCCTTTGGCCAAAGCGTTATAAGCCTGCAAGCCACATCAAGGCAGGACCAGTGAGCAGGTCCTAACAATACCTGATAAAATCCTCATTTACCTCTATTTGGAGGGAGAATTAGAAGAACTTAGAAAGTGGGGAGGGGTGAGGTTACACCCTGGGGGGAGGGGTCACTAACCTCCAAACAGCTGAAAATTAAGGTTAATAAACACACAAAATCACAGCAAGCTCAAGAAAACCCAAAACCCACCAGATAATATGCAGTATAATATATTAGTAATATATATTAGTGTTAAAAGGAGTGCTACTGAGTGTGGCCAAATGTACACTACTTACACTTTTACACCCAATTTTTTGGCTTTTCTGTCTTGTTTCACCTGAAAATATATATATATTTTTATAAATAAATGAATGAATAAATAATATAAATAAACTAATAATGGGTCTATACTTGGATAAATAAGTAATTAAAAATATAATGGTGATCCTAACCATCTATATATACAGATGTATGGTCATCTAATAAACCTATTGGCATTTATATTGATATTTGGGTACAACAATGGAGATTGATTTAGGAAAATAATGACATAACCTCATATAAGCTGTGTGACTGAGCGGCCTGTAGGCGAGGTCTGAGAAGAGTCCACACATGCATTTTTAGGCTAAACCAAACGTTGAGTGGTTTTATTTCTCCATAAAACAGCAACCAAAACATTGGGGCTACCGCCCCTTTAAGGCAAAACACAAAATCATAAAACAAACACCTACTCCACATTACTCTGGCCCTTTCTATCTGACTGGCTGGGTAGGCCAGTTCTCAGTCCAAGAACATATGAGACAATATTAGGGAACAATATATAGTCGTACTGTCGCGGCCCCTTTTATTCTCCAACATCACCGCATTTTTCCGGGATTTTTTTTGAATGCCACGCACTTCATCGCGTTCATACTGCATTCATGTTGCATTCACAGCCGCGGTTGATGCGCGGTTTATGCGTTTATTGAGAATGGTTCGGATTTAATTCTTCGCGTGTCCGCCAGATGGCAGATATTCATGAATTGTAATGCGCATGCGCTTCAGTAATGTGTCGACTTGCAGGTGTTTCGTTTAAAAAAGATACCACAGTGGTCTATTGTAAATTGGCCTTGGGACTGAAGGAAGAGGTTACAATAATGTATCAATTTAGGCTTTTCATATTAAAGAAAGGCAAGCACCAGTTTCTGGTCTGGTTATTGTCCAGAGATTCCCGCCGCCATGAGTGTACAAGTGCAGCCCGTGTTCCAAAAACCCGACAGAACGTACGCTTATTTAATATGGGCCGCGATTAATGCAACAGATGATAAGATAGCAACAGTTGTTCAAATTTATCAGTATTTTATCGAAAACTATGACTTTTACAAATTTTCGCCAGATCCTCATGTGTGGAAGCGTGCAATAAGAAAAAAGTTATGTAGCGATCCATGTTTTTTTCATATTGATCCCGAATTTATTGGAGGGTATTGGTGTGTATCACCGGGTTTTTCCCGTATCTATGATGCAGACGGCAAAAGGCGAAAGGTCGTGTTAAAACCAAGTAAGAAACGTCAGTCGCTGGCAAGCAATGCGGCAGCACCAGCACCGGCTTCCAATAAGGGTCCGACCATCAGTGACAACCCTTGCTGTCTGTCCCCGCACGGATACCTGCAGCCTGAGCTGGATTTCGCGTATAGTTTCGAGCAAGCTTGCATGTACCTAAGCGATTTCCAGCCTCATCAGCTGACTATAGGTGTAGTAGTCCCGCTGTCACCTGTCAGCGTGTATGATCAAGAATACGGGACTGGCAGTGGCCCAGCGCCGGCGCCAGCTGAATGGGAAATCCTATGATGAGTAATGTTGCCGTATTTTATTCTGTTTTTTTTATTTTGAAAATATCAATATCAGTGCGATTCAAAAGTCAAGCGATTCTCTTGTAAGCAATATCATTGGCTGAGCGGCTTCTACAGTACTGTAGATACTGAACAATTGGTGGAACGCTAGGCGCATGCGCATTGGAACCTTCTTGAAACGCATATGTGTGTCATCACATCGACGGTAGGCGCATGCGCATGTGAACAGAAGACGCTCCCCGAGAAAATTATTGGTGGGACTGACTGGGAACTTCTTTAGGGGACTGACCATTACAGTAAAAATCTTTTATTTTTGTTTTTCCTCAGCAAATAAAACTTTGTCATCTCATGCGGAAAACGGCAAATGGAGGGATTTCGATGGATAATATCGCTTTGTGTAACAATGCCTGCACATTGCTGAATCGGATTTAAAAAACCACGTACCGGATTTTTCCATCCCTATACACCAATAGGGACCACATAGTATCCACACACACTTTTAGTTATGCTACTAACTCTCACATTTCCACACCCACCCACACCATTTATATGCGCTCCCACTCCACACACACCTTTTGTAAAGCACTGTATATACTGTGGGCTCTCCATTCATGTTAATTCACACTGATACACATATACACTCTTTCATCACTTGCTTTCAGGAACCTTTTGACACCTCCAGCCATAAAACACATCCACACCGGGGGAAGGACCAGCACAGATAACATTCCAATAGACACTGTTTATAGTATAGCTTTTGCTTGCTTCATTCATTGTAACATCGCCAGAAGAAGAGATCAGTGTATCTCGAAAGCTCGCACAAATAAAAGCATTTCGTTAGCCACAGAACGATATCATCTATTTATTTTTTGATTATTGAAGCTCGGCTAACACGGTACTGATACCTCTACATATATATATATATCTCTAGCCATAAATCCCATCCACACACGGGGGAGGGACGAGCACAGATAACATTCCAAGAGACACTGTTCTTAAGTATACCCTTTGCTTGCTTCATTCATTGTAACATCGCCGGAAGAAGAGATCAGTGTATCTCGAAAGCTCGCAAAAATAAATGCATTTCGTTAGCCACAGAACGGTATCGTCTATTTATTTTTTGATTATTGAAGCTCGGCTAACACGGTACTGATACCTCTACATATATATATATATAAATTATTATTATAATTTTTTTAACATAACTTACTGATTGAAATGTTAAAGTGATCGAGAAATGATTGCACTTTTCTGGAGCTTTTAGTACTTGTTGCAATTTTTTGTATTTGAACTACTTCATAATACAACTTCTGAAATGTAGTGCATGTCCATAGTGATGGACACAAATTGGGTAGTCAAACGGGTTAATATGTTATGTTTTAGTGTTGAAGTAATTTCCTATTGTAGTCATGACTATTTGTTGCCATGATGGACTGTGTGTCTTGCAAGAACACATTGTAATAAAATCTCCAGTTCAAAGACCTTAGATTTATTGCTATTTAAACATCTAATAAAACAAATGGCTCTTTAACCAGACTTGCTTATGCTCCATAAAACATGAAATCTCTGAAAACATTGAAAGAGCGAAGGTCGTACAGCAGCCACATGTGCTTGAGAAAACTTAGTGTTGTTCTTCTGACTTTGCTTGATAACAGCAAGTGATGTCAAGCCTTTTTTTCCCCCCTATCTTGCCTCTTTCTTTAGTTTCAGTGCAGATTCCAGGAGAAAATGTGAAAATGCAATTCTAAGGCTGAGCTCAGACAGCAGGCGATGCGAGGTGTGCGCGCGCACGTCCATCGCAAATGTGGGTTGTCCGGTGGGAGTTTTCAAACTGAAAACTCCACAGGCGTCAAAGTGCAGCGTTGTCGCTGCGACATTTTGCCAGCACAACCCAAATTGAAATTTGGGGCCACAGTCGCGTGACGCGAGTTGGTTCATCCAATAAAGGCAAACCAGCTCCGTGACATGATCGTTACATGCGCCTGCCACGCCCCCAAACGCCATGATCTGCCTCCTGCAGTTTGAGCACAGATCGCTGTGCTGCAGGAGCGAGCGGCTGAGGCGCGAACGCTAGCAAGCTGCCGTAGCAGCCTGTCTGAGCGAGCCCTAAGAATGGATAATTGAACGAGCGAGCAAGCGAAGGAAATACATCAAGTAGACTCGGTGGCCATTTTGTGTGTGTGGTTTTTTTGTGTGTGTGTTCTCTCTTCACAGGCCAAACGCCTTGACCGATTCTGATGACATCATTGGAGAGATCACGTATTTAAAATGAAAATAAATTGGTCACCGCGATAACAAGCACTGGTACAACAACAACAACCTGTAGAAATCAAGGTGGCACTGATAATTATTTACTGCACAGTAGTTTTTTTGTATTGTTTTCCACGGTATCCATGGTGTAAGTATATAACTCAGTATATAACTGTTTATACATCACGACCTTCTTGAGAATTTGAGAATGAGTTTGTGTTTTTTGTTTTTCAACTTTCAGACCATTTGTTCCAAATGAGATTGTGATTGTTACATGGAAGTGTTTTGCCGTTTGTGATATTATATTAAACGTATTTCGTTTCAATTCGCAATAATGTGAGACTTTAAGACAGTGCTGGATATTTGTGACAAACAATAGCAGACAATAGCAAACAATAGCAATAGCAAACAATAGCAGACAACTTTGTTGCCGGTGTCTCGACTGTTAGTGGAAACTAGGCTTATTTATAGGCTTGTATAATCCTACACAATAGCGTGAGAATTAAATTGGCCAGGCATTACCGTTCTTAACAGAAGTTTGTCAATACTCCGACAATTTGATGACAAAATTCACAAATTGATGGGGGTTTTAAATGTAGTTTTCCCATCTTTGTCCAACAGTATTAGTGAATCGCTCATACCACAATGTGATATCAAATATGATAACATTTTCCTTGTATTAAATCCTTTACTGGTACAAATGCCTGTAATGTATTGCTTGCAGTGTCTGCATAACGGAAAACAGGAGTATTGTTTTTATTACGATTGTGTATCTCAGGTGTGAAATAGTAAGATGCAGGTGAAAAGTAGCCTTTAGGGGAATTGTAAACTCATGCGCAAACTACTGTTAGATGCATGAAATAACTTTCAGGCTGGTCCTGTAAATGTTGTTGCTATGTGCTAAAGAAATACTATAACATCTTCCATAAAAAGACCTTTCAGTGGCAAAGCCTTCAGTGCCACAGAGGTCGGCAACACATTGCAAACTGGTTGCCTAGCAATGCATTCGAACCCCTTCTGGTAATAAAATGGTGTCACTACTGTTAAAATCGCCCAATCGCTTCCTTACGTTTCTCTCCTTCTTTGCGAGACTTACATACATTATATGACTCTGGTACAGGAGGTTATCTATTGTATTGTATTGTATGTCTTTATATATAGCGCCAAAAGTGTACTCGGCGCTTCACAAAGAATACAGTACAGGGAATTATAATAATACAATAAGCGTTGCAAAACCAGACAATAGGAAAGAAAATCCCTGCCCTGTAGAGCTTACAATCTATGTGGTATGATGGGAGACTTAGAGACATCGGGTGAAGGAATAAGTGCTATAGATGGCAGTGCTTGGCCACAATGGTTGGTAGGAGTGACTGTGGGTGTGTATGTCTGGGTTCAGTCTTTGGGGAGATCCCCAGCAGCAGGAAGGAGTAGATAGAGGGTTGAATAGAGGATTTGTGGGGGTGTTTTTTATTGAGGGGTAAAGAAGTTGTTGGGAGAGAGGTTTATAAATAATGGTGGAGTGGGGAAATTGGAGAGAACAGAGACGTTCACAAAGGAGTGAGAAAACCATAAACAGAAAAAGCAGTAGGGAGGGCAAACTGAGGAGAGACTTCACAATTATTGCAGGATAGGAAGAGTACCGGATGATATCATGGCATCTTAATGGCCTACAGGCAGCGGTAGCTTTGAAAAGCAAGTATTGCGTGATCCCTGCTAGCCGAGCAGAGCGGCTACCGCCCCACCCCCCCCTATGGGGGTAAGTATCTCTGGAAACAGTGGGTCTCCGGAGCTTACATTAATGTAGTTCAGCTCCGGAGACTCCCTGCTTCAATTCTCCTGTATAAAACAATCACCGGCTTGGATTGTCACTTTAATAAACTGTTACTACTGATGTTTGTTCCTAACCTTTATCTCTACACAATTATCATGAGGTTTAGGACCATAATTACGAAGAAGTGCTATGCCATAAGACACCTTACAGCCCAATTCAAGTAATGATGGCCCTGACAGATTCTTTGAGTATGTGTCTCTTTTTACATCCTCGTTTTTAAAGGGCAGTTAGAAAGTCTGATTAATGTTTGCGGCTTCCTATTGGCTGACTATTTGGTGGCCATTTTATTTAACAAAAAATTTATCTGAAGCACCTTCAAGTAAAAACGGGGTAAGAAAAACTAGTCTGTGTGGCCAACAGTCCTACATAATCTTGGGGTCTAACCATTATACTGGCCATTTTATTAGCCCATGAGAGATTTAAACCCAGTAAATTCCCATGGGAAGTATCTTGAGATCCGTGGGGTGGTCCCTGGAGCGCCTTTCAGCTCTGGAAGATCCCCCAGTTTCCTTCCTGCATGGGGAAAAAAAGGGGGTGGGGGGAGTTGCTGGTAAAAACTTAGACAAGGGGAGTTGGTGCTTTATTCTCACTGTGCCTCAAGACACCACAATGAGATTGTAAGCAAGCATTGTTGTAAAGCACTGTATACATTCTCAGCGACGTAAAATAAACCCATTATTGATTTTTAAGCTGCGTGGTTGATGCAAAACACTAGATTATTATTTTCGTTTTGGTTTTTTTACACTGTTGTATTGCAGGCCCCATCGATACTGGTGGAGGTTGATGAAAAGCACACCTGGTTATTGGTAGCATCAGTTTATTGCTAACAGCTACTTACTGTTGTCTAAAATGACAGGAAAGTCATTGAGCCAATTGGAATACTGAAGCAAAGGAATTTGGAGAAAAACAGAATGTTACTCTGGCTTAGTGAACAAATAATTTACCAGCGTCACTACAGCCGAAAGCACTGCAGAGTGCTCTGAATAAAGCAATGACACTGTGACACTGCTAGTAAAGGAAGTGGAAAGCATTGCTTCATTCTCATAGCAACACAATGCTTAATTAAGATCAAGTATAAAAGGCACTGATAGATGGCCCCTGCCTCCACTGTGCAATTACAAACAAAGCACTATATGTCAGTTGGGAAGTGTGGCTCCTTAATCTGAATCTCGGTTCTTCCGAAGTAAGCTTCGTCATATCCTATTTTTTTTATTAGTTCTTCGTGCCTGAGCACCTCCTAATGAAGCATAAAAACATAGCACTTTGCCATAATTGCCATACGCAGTCTCTCTGTTCACAGATAAATACAAATATATAACTACAATTTTTACAGTGCAAAACCAATTTAAAGCACTGCATTAAAAAAAATTATCCCTCCTGAAACTGTTAAGCTGATCTCTGTAAGCTTCAACTTTCAGTGGCAAAAAAACCCCTCTATGGTCTATCTGGGGGTTAATATAACCAAAACATCTAATACTTTACATCAAGAAAACTTTCCAAAAAAAAAAATATATATATTTATAATATACTGTATCACTCAAAGATTTAGTGATCTGGTTGAAATATAGCATTTCACAGATTGGAAGGATATATTCAGTCAAAATTACCCTTTTACCAAAAATGCTATTATTTATTATTATTTCTATCTCTCCCTATTCCGCTTTACCCTAACGACATTAACAAATATAAGAGGAGAGATTTCTTTTATATGGTCCGGTAGGAAATCAAGAGTTAATAGAAACATTCTATTCTGTGTTACCAAGGATGGAGTTCTCTCATTATTACCCTGTTTCTGGTACTACTGCAAAGCAACCCAGGTGCCACAACTGGAACTTGGCATGTTTCTCCCAAGCATATTAGGTGGGTTGAAATTGAAAAATCTTATATCGAGCCTTTAAACATAGGCCTATTGCTTTGGGATCCAGAAGAGGTTTAATGCGATAACATAAGGGCTAACCCAATTATGGTCCACTATTTGAAAGCATGGGATTCTGTTACAGTTCAACACATAAACTCTTGACGAGGAATACCCCCTGGTTTATAATCCTATGTGTACACCAGGTCCAGAGAAATCAAATTGAAAGCAGGAGGGAATTAGGCAAGTCAGAGATTTGCTGAACGGGTGCCAAATCTTTTGATGTTCTAGTAGAATAACATAACATTCCCAAATCAGAGATGTTTCATTACATTCAAAGAAGACATTTTTGGCTATTCCTTTTGTAAGAGAAAAACATAATAACGTACCAATTTGTTACCAAAGAGGCACACACACACACACACACTATATATATCTATATATATATATCATATCGTATAATATATTATATAATATATAGGTATATATATATATATATAGCAAATATAGCTGTGTGCTCAATATATATATATATATATATATTCTATATATATATATATAATATCTAATATCTATATATATATTCTATCTATATGTTTCTAATCATATATATACTCTCATCATCTATCTCTCTTATCTCTCATATCTATATCTCTATCTCATCTCTCTATCTATCTCTCATCCCGTATATAGCTCTATATAAGCTGTGTGCTCATATCTATCTCTATCTATCGCTCATACTGTGTTTTCTCATCTTACTCTCTCTCTATCTCTCTCTCCTCTCCTCTCATCTCCTCTCTCTCTCTCTCCTCTTCTCTCTTATCTCTCTCCTCTCTAGTGTTTTCTCTCTCCTCATCTATATCTCTATCTCCCTCTTCTTATCTCTCGGTCTGTCGCTGTGTGCTCCTCTATCTCTCTCTCTCTTCTTCTCATCTCTCTCTCTCTCTCTCTATCTGGGTTTCTCTCTCTCTCTCTCATCCATCTCTCCTCTCTCTTCCATCTCTCCTCTCTCCAATCTCTCTCTTCCTCTCTCTCTCTCCTCTCTCTCTCTCTCTCGTCCTCTCATCTCTCTTCTCTCTCTCTCCTCTCCTCTCCCTCTCTCTCTTGTGTGCTGAGAACAACCCTCTTGCACTTCTCTATGGTTTTCCATCTAGGCCGGACCCTAACACTCATCTGTTCCCTGAAGGGTCTAAATTAGGTAAATACAATCTCAGATGAACAACAACACATGACATATTACACCGTGTCATGATTTATTTAACAAAATAAAGCCCACATGGAGGCCATGTGTGAAAAACTAAGTACACACATATGATTCAATAGCTTGTAAACCACCTTTAGCAGCAATAACTTGAAGTAATCGTTTTCTGTATGACTTTATCCGTCTCTCGCATCCTTGTGGAGGAATTTTGGCCCACTCTTCTTTACAACGTTGCTTCAGTTCACTGAGTTTTGTGGGCATTTGTTTATGCACAGCATCTTAAGGTCCAGCCGCAGCATTTCAATCGGGTTGAGGTGGGACTTTGACTGGGCCATTGTAACACCTTGATTCTTTTCTTTTTCAGCCATTCTGTTGTAGATTTGCTGGTGTGCTTGGGATCATTGTCCTGTTGCATGACCCAATTTCGGCCAAGCTTTAGCTGTTGGACAGATGGCCTCACATTTGACTCTAGAATACTTGGTTTACAGTAGGAGTTCATGGTCAACTCAATGACTGCAATGTTCCACGGTCCTGTGGCTGCAAAACAAGCCCCAAATCTCACCCCCCTCCACCACCGTCTTGACATTTGGTATGAGGTGTTTGTGCTGATAGCTGTTTTTGTTTTCGCCAAACGTGGCGCTGTGCATTAAGGCCACACATCTCCACTTTGGTCTCGCCTGTCCAAAGGACATTGTTCCAGAAGTCTTGTGGTTTGTTCAGATGCAACTTTGCAAACCTAAGCCGTGCTGCCATGTTCTTTTTAGAGAGAAGAGGCTTTCTCCTGGGAACCCTTCCAAACAAACCATACTTGTTCAGTCTGTTTCCAATTGTACTGTCATGAACTTTAACATGCTAACTTAGGCTTGTAGAGTCTAAGCCGTAACTCTTGGGTTTTTTTTGCAATTTTTCTGAGCATTGCACGGTATGACCTTGTGGTGAATTTGCTGGGACGTCCACTCCTGGGAAGATTGGTAACTGTCTTGAATGTTTTTCCACTTTTGAATAATCTTTCTCACTGTAGAATATGGACTTTAAAAATTGTTTGGAAATGGCCTTATAACCCTTCCCAGATTGATGGGCAGCAACAATTGCTTCTCTAAGATCATTGCTGCTGTCTTTCCTCCTTGGCATTGTGTTAACTTAATTGCTTGCTGGCATCTACCGCCCCCTAAAGCCCCTCTACAATCCTTGACTGATATCACCCAATTTCTTGACTCCATTTCCTCTCTGAATGAGAAGAGTGAGCTGCTAGTTCTAGGGGATTTCAACTTCAATTGGCTCGACCCTAAAAACCACAAAATCCAGATACAACTCAAGTCACTTAACCTATCGCAAATCATTTCCCAACCCACACCGAATAAACCTGAAGTCGCATAACCATTCCTTGCTAGACTGATTCTCTCCTCAAAACCCCAGCAGAATCCAATCCTCTGGCATCCTTCCTGATATTTTCAGTGACCATGCAATAGTGGTACTGTGTAGGAAAATTAAACCGCCCTATTCAAGCCCTAAAGTTCTCCTCACTAGAACATTTAAAAATTTTAACCCACAACAGTTTCTGGATGACCTTACCAACTGGCCCATGCACAGAATTGATTTAATTCCCGACCCTGATTCTGCGCTCGACTATTTCCAATCCGAGTTCTTAAACTCTGCGATACCCTTGCTTCACTACGCAAAATAAGGTATGGGGGCCCACCTTCCATGGGTTACACCTGCCTTATAGCACTCACCAGTTCAGGGATGTCTTGTGGAAAAGCTACAAAGTAACTGGCACTACCAAGGATCTCAATCACTACAGATGCCTGCGGAACGTGTGCACAAGGCAAACAAGGTATGCAAAGCACATATTACTCTGACAATCTCCACCAAAATACATCAACCCAGCTAACTTCTGGAAGTTATCAACAATATATTCCAGCCTCCTAACCATCAACAACCAAGTAATATCCTAGGGGGATATACTCTGACAAACCCCACTGACATTGCAAATGCATTCAATGATTACTTTGTGGTGTGCCACTAACTTATTAGCGAAACGCAGCACACACCCAAACCTGAATCTCATCCTAGGAGTACCCCTATATCCCACCCCCTCCCAACACTGGCCACAATTTTCAATTTAGCCCAGTATCTGAAGAGGAATTACACAAGCGCCCCTCAAACTAAAACTAACAGCAATGTGACCCGACTTACTACAATCTAGGTTCCTACGACTTGGTGCCCCGCCATTGCCAACAATTGCGTCCATAGTCAACTCTATCCTGTCTGCAGGCCATATCCCTAAGACCTGGAAAACTGCCAGAGTTGTCCCAATCTCAAAGTGGGGACAAAAAACACTGTCTCAAACTACAGGCCAATCTCACTTCTCACACTTCTATCCAAAGTAATGGAAAAAATGTGTCCACTCCCAATTAAGCGATTCTACTACACACAACAAATTTCCCTAGCCAATTCAGCTGGTTTTGTCCCAACACTCCCACCGTAACTACCCTGCTAAAAGTTTGCAATGAAATCCATTGTTGGAATGGAACGGGACAACTCACTGGTGCAGTATTCCTAGATTTTGCAAAGCTTTTGACACAGTTGATCATGTTATCCTGCTTAACAAACTCCAGAGCTCTGGAATAGGGAAACATGCTTTAAACTGGTTTCAGTCCTACCTATCAGGAAGATCCCAACATGTGTCCATCTCAGGCTCTAACTCCAACCCCCTGGATATCACCTGTGTTCCCGCAAGGCTCTGTTCTGGGCCCCCTACTCTTCTCAGTGTTCATTAATGATCTTCCCACAGCTTGCCAGAAGCCTCAATACACTGTATGCAGATGACACATCCTGTATGCACACGGCCAAAGCCTCTCTGACCTTCAACACATACTTCAGTCTGACTTTTTGAGACTCGAAAACTGGATTTCCCAAAACAAACTGTTTTTAAAAACACTGACAAGACTGTAACAATGGTATTTGGTACCAAGACTAAATTTGTAAAGCTTCCAGTGACTGAGCTCCTGATTAGAACCAACGCTAACACCACCCTAACACCTGTCAGTAGTTTTTAAATACCTGGGCTTATGGTTGACTCCCACTTAACTTCGGGATGCAACATTGATACCCTGACAACCAGACCTTTGCCCAAATAGGGGTACTTTACAGGAACAAATCCTCCCTAAGTCTTCTGGTCAGAAAGCGATTGCACAGCAGATGTCTAATGCCAATTATTGACTATGGAGACATAGTATATGGCTCGGCTCCTCAAACCCCCTTGCAAACTTGACACCCTCACAATTCAATTTGTCGTTTTGGTCTCCAATGCAACTACAACACACATCACTGCGAAATGCTCACAGAACTAGATTGGTCATCACTAGAGTTCTAGGCGCAAAGTTCACCTTTCCTGTCTCACCCTCAAATACTTTCTGGGCAAGCTACCCAATTACCTGAACAAGCTCCTCACCCCTACCACATGCATTACCTATCACCTGAGATCAGACTCCAAAGACTATTCATGGTCCCAAGACTCAACAAAGTATCCGGACGTTCCTCCTCTCCTTCCGTCACCCCAAAACTGGAACAACCTACAGAGACTCTCATTCCACCACCACCAGCTTAAGTTCTTTCAAATCTAAGGCTGTCTCACACTTTAATCTGTCTGTACTGTTTCATACGCTCATAATATATATTTTCTTTAACTGTGCACGCAATGTCTTGTATATAATGTATACCTTGTTCATTTATGTAACTGTATTTGTAACCATGTATTATTTTGTTTTACTCTGTGCCCAGGACATACTTGAAAACGAGAGGTAACTCTCAATGTATTACTTCCTGGTAAAATATTTTATAAATAAATAAATAATAACACACACCTGAATGCTCCATACCAGCAAACAGCTAAAACTTCCGCTTTTATAGAGGTGGTCAGACTTGCTGATGATCAATTAATCAAGGGCATTTGAGTAGCAGTAGCTGCCTGCTACTTGGCATCTTAATTCCTATGGAAGCAGTATGGGTGTACTTAGTGTTTCACACACAGCTTCTCCATGTTGGCTTTATTTTTGTTAAATAAATCATGACACGGTGTAATATGTCATGTGTTGTTGTTCACCTGAGGTTGTATTTACCCAATTTTAAGACCTGCTAAAAAATAGATGATTGTTATTATGTTTTAAACCAGAGACAGAACATAAAACACAGACAGAGCTCAGTGCACATCCAGTGGGGGTTCAATAGGAGCTTGTTAGGTGTCCAGTACGATTGTTATTATGTCCTGATATGTAAAACCATAGAATTCAAAGAGGGTGTACTTTCTTTTTCACACAACTGTACATACACAGATATATATCCATACTGTAAGAGATGCGTGCAGAGGTACACAATGGAGACCGTTTTAAGGTGAAACTAAAATGAGTCTGTATTGCGCCTGTTCCTTTAACACGGCAAAAACACTCAAAATAAACAAAATAAAGGTCTACTCCGTTTCGGAGAATATCTACACCTTTACTCCGTCCCTCTCTAACTGCGTGGGTAGCTAAGCTAATTACCACCCCCCAAACATATACAGTATACACATAGATATAAACAGTCCAAGAATAAAGTCTCTTATTTTTTCTCTTATGTTTGTTGTAGCTATAGGGGAAGGCCTCTCTGCTCTACTGGGTCAGCACCCGTGTGTGCTATGGCAATGTCTGTGTCCAGATTTAGAGGTTTTGTCCCCTTGTTTTGCTATTAGCATACAGTCCTTCTGCATATCAAGACATCTTTTCCTCTGGTCAGCCCTAGTTGTGGGCTAAGGAAATGTCTTCCTGTTTCTCAGAACAGGCTTTTTCTAACAGTCTTTATCAGCCACGTGGAGTCTGGTTGATTGCCTGTGCAATTAACCAGCCCACTGCTGGATTTAGTGGCAGTTTTACTCAACAGTGATAAGTCCCTGTTACACATACACATATATACTTATATATACACACATACACACACACACACACACACCGGTCTCTCATAACTTTTCAGGGTGCTGGGTCAGTGCAGGCTGGGCGTGTACACTGGCGACCAACTTTATTCTTACTTGGCTAGCTCCGCGATTTTCAGAAGATCCCGGTGATGTGCGGTTTTGTGTCGTTTTCTCCCGGGGTGTATAGCGTTATTTTCGCGGCTGTGATTTAAGCATTTTATTCCCGCTGGCTGCAATACTGCAATGCCGTGTAAAAACGCATGGGGGCGTTTGCGAGCTGTTGTCTCTGAAGTCTAATACCTTCGCGGTTCAACCTGCAGTACACAGTCTGTGCGTGCGTGCGCGCGCAGTAATAGTAAAATTGCATATTTAATTTATTTTAAAGTACAGTAATGTACATGCTCGGACCCTGTTGGGGTGAAGTGAGGAGGTTCCTAACATCTGGGGGAAAATGAATTTTAATTCTATGGTGAGTACTGTCTTGTTGCCGTATTATTTTGGTGGGGCTGGCTGGGTACTTCTTTAGGGGGCTGACCATTACTGTACATTAAACCTTTTCTTTTTTTTCCTCAGAAAAGAAAACGGCTAATGGGGGGATTTCGATGGATAATATTGTACTGTATGCTGATGTTTTCCGGCCGTACAGTATACTGTGTAATAAACCC
>WSYH01005442.1:5146-44556 GCA_036426205.1 Ascaphus truei
GTGTCTGTGAGTGTATGTGTCTGTGAGTGTATGTGTCTGTGAGTGTGAGTGTATGTGTCTGTGAGTGTATGTGTCTGTGCGTGTTTGTGTCTGTGAGTGTTTGTGTGAGTGAGTGTGTGTGTCTGTGAGTGTGTATGTCTGTGAGTGTTTGTGTGTGTCTGAGTGTGTGTGTCTGTGAGTGTTTGTGTGTGTCTGTGAGTGTTTGTGTGTGTCTGTGAGTGTTTGTGTGAGTGAGTGTGTGTCTGAGTGTATGTGTGTGTCTGTGAGTGTGTGTGTCTGTGAGTGTATGTGTCTGTGAGTGTGTGTCTGTGAGTGTGTGTCACCCTCTCCCTGTGTCACCCTCTCCCTGTGTCACCCTATCCCTGTGTCGCCCTCACCCTTTCCCTGTCGCCCTCGCCCTGTCGCCCTCGCCCTCTCCCTGTCGCCCTCGCCCTTTCCCTGTCGCCGCCGCCCTTTCTCTGCCGCACTCTCTCTGCCGCACTCTCTCTGCCGCACTCTCTCTGTCTTTGTCTCTCATTCTCTCTGTGTGTGTTCTCTCTATCTCTCTGTGTCTCTCTGTGTCTCTCTCGTTCTGTGTGTCTCTTTCTCTGTGTGTCTCTTTCTCTGTGTGTCTCTCTTTCTCTGTGTGTCTCTCTTTCTCTGTGTGTCTCTCTTTCTCTGTGTGTCTCTCTTTCTCTGTGTGTCTCATATCTCTCTCTTTCTCTCATATCTCTCTCTCTCTGTGTGTGTGTGTGTGTCTCTGTGTATCTCTCTCTCTCTCTCTCTCTCTCTGTGTGTGTGTCTCTCTCTCTCTCTGTGTCTCTCTCTCTCTGTGTCTCTCTCTCTGTGTGTGTCTCTCTCTGTGTGTGTGTGTGTCTCCCTCTGTGTGTGTGTGTGTCTCTCTGTGTGTGTGTGTGTGTGTCTCTCTCTGTGTGTGTCTCTGTGTGTGTGTGTGTGTGTGTGTGTCTCTCTCCCCCTCCCTCTCCCTCTCTCCTCTCTCTTCCTCTCTCTTCCTCTCTCTCCTCTCTCTCCTCTCTCTCCTCTCTCCCCCTCTCTCTCTCTCTGTGTCTCTCTGTGTCTTTCTCTCTGTGTCTCTGTTTCTCTCTCTCTGTGTCTCTCTCTGTCTCTCTGTCTCTCTCTCTCTGTGTCTCTCTGTGTCTCTCTCACACTCTGGATCTCTTATTTACCCTATATATCTTAACTGCCCTATACTACACCGAAATAACCTATACTGCTTTATTCCAGCTCTGACTCAAGCTTCACATGGAAGACATCGGAATCCACTCTAACCCAGAAGACAGGTAGGGAACACATCCCCTCCAATGTATAACATTGCGGGAATGAGGTACCTGGACATTGAGGGACTGCGGATCAGGTAAGATCCCAGGCGGGATTGCTGCTTTAGATATTGTGAAGCGGGGACGTCCAGACACTGGTTAAGGTGTTCAGGAAACTAGTCATTCACACCTGGCTTTTATTTCTAGATCCGACATTTACACACACATACACACACACACACATAAAAAGGACTAATTGTAGTATAATGTAATACAATAAATTCATTTATGTCAAAAACGAATGTTCTGACTAGGAATTTATTAAATGTATTTTATTTATATATTTTATTTTAAAGCGGGGTTGGGGGCGGGGCTAGGGGGGGGTTAGGGGGGGGGTTGGGGGCAGGACTAGGTGGCGAGTAGATTTTTTGGTTGGGCGAGTAGATTTTTGGGTGATATGTCGAACACTGTCTATACAAATACACACACATACAGACATATTTACAACACACGTACTATGTACTCATAGTCATATACATACACACACCGATCAATATACTTGCACATATACATATATATTGTATTTCTATTGCAGTCTTATTATGTTTACTAATATTGCGCAAACCATGTGTACAGCTCCTTAGGAGACTATATATTGTATAATATCTCTATATCTCCCCACTGCTGCACGAAGGCCTCTACCCAATAGTCCACCAGGTTCTGCGGTCGCAGCCTCTCTTGTCCACGTCGCTCCAACACATGTTCTGATTTCATCCTCCCATCTTACTGTTGGCTGTTGTCTTGGTGTTTTTAATCTCCCTGTATCTGTAATGCGTAGCTCACCACAAACGAGGCGCGACTGCGGGGCTGAGGTAGGGATTGGTATAGAACGGCGACCACAACTGCGAGGGCGCGTCTTAGAGTGTAGGATAATCTTGCTGGCCGGATCAGGGTAATAGAGGACAGCATAAACGTGGTACTTGCCGGGTCTAGGAGTGTAGAGTAGCGGATCGTTGGGGTACGTAGCTGGAGTCAGGATTGGGGAGGACAGAGTAGTCATAGAGCCAAAGTCAGGGTCAGTGCAGGAGAGAGTAGAGTCGTTGTATCCAAAGCCAAGGTCAGCGCAGGAGAATATCACAAGGTACAAGTTCCAGGCAAGGTCAGGCAGCAAGGTAAAGGCAGACAGGCACGGAGTAGCGAGGTTCAGCGTCACACACAGAAGTTAAGCTTGGCAAGGTATGGAAGTGCAGAGAGCATATTTAAAGGACCTCCCACCAATGGGAGGCATCCAGGAAGTGGGGCTGCAGTTTCTGATAGGCTGCTGGATTGTGCAGGTGCGTCCTATTGCACAGCCAAATGAGACCGCATCAGCGTGTGCGCGCAACCCATGCATCACGCTGGCGACCCGGTCACGCGCCATTATTGCGCGCCACTACACCCGCGCCAGTACGGGGTGGAGACTAGAGGCGGGACCCGCGGGAACAGAGGAGAAGCGAGGAGCACAGCCGTGCCGAGTAGTCCTGACGTCAGGGCGGGGACAGGAACGAGGGGCGGAGACCGCAGACCGAAGGGGAGATCGTGCACCGCGCGTCAACGCCAGAGGAACGGGAACGCACCCTGTGCCCAGAAACAGAAGAGGCCGACGGAACCCGTGCTGTGCCCGAGCGCCATGCGTAAGTACCACCGTTAGGTTGCCTCTCTTGAGTGCCACGGGGATCAGATGAGCGAGTAAGGGTTACGGGGACAGAAGCACCAGAAAGGCGAATACTCACAGTACCCCCCCCCCCCTCTAGGAGCGACCTCCGGGCGACTCCATGAAGGCTTCTTTGGAAAATTCAAATGGAAGTTCCTGACCATCCTTGCTGCATGAATCCGATGACTAGGAACCCACGATCTCTCCTCAGGAGCAAATCCCTTCCAATGAACGAGATAATGTAAGGAGCCTCGAGAGAATTTGGAATCCAGGATAGATTGGATCTCGTATTCGGGCTGACCCTGGACCAAAACGGAAGTGGTGGGGAAAACGGGAATGGAGTGAGCATTCTGGATCACAGGTTTGAGCAAGGATACAAGAAAAACTGAGGGAATTCTCATGGACTGTGGTAAAGACAAGCGATAAGCTACCAGATTGATTTGATCAGAAATATAGAACGGACCGAGGAATCTAGGTGCAAACTTTATTGACGGAACCTTTAGCCTAATATTTTTTTAAGATAGCAAGACTTTGTCACTGGGCTTAAATTTAGGAGCTTGTCTACGATGGTGATCAGCCTGACATTTCTGTCGCTCGGATACAAAAAAGAGACACAGCGCACAACGCTCATAGTGCATTACAAAATATTATTGACATGAATAATAAATGGTGATTAATGGTTCGTTACATATCAAATAAATTAGTAACAGCAGTTTTCGGGATATTTTACCCAACGCCTCCGGAACCAGATATAGTCTTTGCAGGGGTGATACTGCTGTCCTCGATGGTGCAGGGTCCTATTGAAATGTTGTGCACAACCTCTGCTTGATCTTGCTCTCCCCCTGAGCACAGGCAGGCTGGGAGCTGCTGATTCCTGCAGTGTTTCAGCAGGGCAGTTTTAGACTCAGCTGTGCGCCAACACTCTCCTCCGTTGGATCCTTCCTGGATCGTGACGTCACCGCAGGGATTCGCGCGCCGCTCAGCAAAGTCAAAATCGCGCGTAGGGTGCCAGTATGGGGCTAGAGCATAGTACAAGCTTGTCCTACGCGTTTCGAAACGGAACGTTTCTTCTTCAGGGACTAATATTAAGTGGATTTCGGGTAAAGCTATATCCCGCAATCGTATCTCATTGGTTAATCCCTTAATCCTATTGTCCAATAGGGAACCAACGGGGGCGGGATTAGAGTCCCGAAAGACATACGTCACTAGCTAGGGTTATATGCAAAAAACTTTGAACAAACTTTAATAACAAGAACAATGTTAACCAAGACGCAAATGATGGGCTGTACTGCATGCTCGTTTCCCACGCTGCTGTTCAGCAGCGTGGGGAACCGACATGCAGTACACCCATCATTTCGTCTTGGTTAACATTGTTCTTGTTATTAAGTTTGTTCAAAGTTTTTTTGCATATGTTAACCCTAGCTAGTGACGTTGTCTTTCGGGACTCTAATCCCGCCCCCGTTGGTTCCCTATTGGACAATAGATTAAGGATTACCAATGAGATACGATTGCGGGATATATAGCTTTACCCGAAATCCACTTAATTAGTCCCTGAAGAGAAACGTTCCGTTTCGAAACGCGTAGGACAAGCTTGTACTAGTGCTCTAGCCCCATACTGGCACCCTACGTGCGCGATTTTGACTGTTTGCTGAGCGGCGCCGAATCCCTGCGGTGACGTCACGATCCAGGAAGTGATCCACACGGAGGAGAGTGTTGGCGCACAGCTGATGTCTAAAACTGCCCTGCTGAAACACGCAGAATCAGCAGCTCCCAGCCTGCCTGTGCTCAGGTGAGCAAGATCAAGCAGAGGTTGTGCACACATTTCAATAGGACCTGCACCATCGGGAACCGCAGTATCACCCCTGCAAAGACATATATCCTGGTCTCCGGAGGCGTTGGGTAAAATATCCCGAAACTGCTTGTTACTAATTTATTTGATGTACGCACATTACTCACCATTTATTATTCATGTCAATAATATTTTGTAATGCACTATGAGCGTTGTGCGCTGTGTCTCTTTTTTGTATCCATTTGTTAGTTCCAGGGGGTTCCTGAGCCCCCCCACCTTCCATCACAGCTGCAGACGCTCAATCTTAGGTTAAGTTATTTATTTCATATATTCCCACTTATCACGTCACGTTTAAAATTAGATTGCGCACTATTTCCCTTTTTTTCTATTCATTTCTGTCGCTCGACTGCTGATTTGATGTTCCTTTGAGTTCTTTTCCATAGAACTTGAAGTTCTATGATCCTGTCGTCAATGGCTGAGACCCCTGAGGTAGAAACCGTAAGAGGAAGAGTAGCTGGATGGAATCCGTAATTGATCAAAAAAGGAGATTCAGTGGTTGATTCACTACGAAGGTTATTGTGTGCGAATTCCGCCCAAGGATGGAGCTCCCAATCCTCAGGGGAATCGAACACGAAGTACCGAATGAATTGCTCTAAAGACTGATTAGTCCTCTCCGTCTGCCCATTAGTTTGCAGGTGATACCCAGAAGAAAAGTGAAGAGATAAGTCCAATTGGAGACAAAAAAGCGCCAAAATTTAGATACGAACTGCGATCCTCTATCAGATACAATCACTGTTGAAACCATGTGTAGACGAAAGATCTCCTTGATGAATATCTCAGCAAGTTTGGGAGAGCTAGGCAGGCCTTTGAGCAGTACAAAATGTGATTGCTTGGAGAACTGATCTACTACTACATGAATAGTGTTCATACCTTTAGAATTAGGTAAATCCACCACGAAATCCATGGATAAGTGTGTCCATGGCCGAACTGGGACAGGTAATGGCTGAAGTAACCCAGCAGGGAGGTTTCTAGAAGTTTTAGTCCTGGCACAAGATGGGCACGCAAGTACAAAGTCCTTAACATCCTTCTGCATCCGAGGCCACCAGAAAGTCCGGGAGATGAGATCCAATGTCCTTGTGAAATTAGATATCCTAAGAAAACTGTAGAACAGCGTTTCCCAAATGGTGGGTCGCGACCCGGCACCGGGCCACGGCACCAAAATTGCCGGGTCGCAGCGAGGCTGGCCGCGCGGTGTCTCCCGTCCCCCCCGCTCAAGTTTTAAAAAAATGGCGGCGATTCCCCCCGCGGTCCCGCGCGCTTGCGCAGGGCAAGCAGGGCCCGCTCCCTTCCTCCCCCCCGCTCCCAACGTGGGCGGAGGAGGAATACCAGCTCCTCTGCGGCCCGCACGTTACATGGGGGAGGGTGGAAGTACAAGCTCCTCACTGCGGCTCGCTTCCCCCCCCGGGCCAGCTTCCGAGCCTCACCCCCGTGGTACCCCCTCCCGAGCCCACCTCCTTGCCCCCGAGCCCACCTCCCTCCCGTCAGCGGGGATATCGGGGGCAGCAGGGGAAACGTCCGGCGGCAAGTAAGTCACCCCACCCAATCACTGCCTCCCACCCAAGTGTCCCTGGCCCCCTAGCCACCCACCCAAGTGTCCCTGGCCCCCTAGCCTCCCACCCACCCAAGTGTCCCTGGCCCCCTAGCCTCTCACCCACCCAAGTGTCCCTGGCCCCCTAGCCTCCCACCCACGTGTCCCTGGCACCCTAGCCTCCCAACCACCCAAGTGTCCCTGGTCCCCTAGCCTCCCACCCACCCAAGTGTCCCTGGCCCCCCTCCAGTCACTCACATCCGTCGTTGCCTGTAATTCACTGTTTGTGTCTGTGTGCGTATAGGGGAGAGCGAGTGTGTGTGTATCAGTGTCTGTGTGTGTGTCTATCTGTGTGTATTAGTATCAGTGTAAGTGTGTGTGTATCAGTGTCTGTGTGTGTATCAGTGTTTTTGTGTGTGTGTAGCAGTGTCTGTGTGTGTAGCAGTGTCTGTGTGTGTAGCAGTGTCCTCTGTGTGTGTAGCAGTATCTCTGTGTGTGTATCAGTGTGTGTGTATCAGTGTGTGTGTGTGTATCAGTGTGTGTGTAGCAGTGTCTGTGTGACTGCGTGTGTGTCAGTGGCTGGGTGTGTGTGTCAGTGGCTGCGTGTGTGTGTATTAGTGGCTCTGTGTGTGTATCTGTGTGTGTGTCAGTGGCTGTGTGTGTATCAGTGGCTGTGTATGTGTGTGTATCAGTGGCTGTGTGTGTGTATCAGTGGCTGTGTGTGTATCTGTGCAGGCCCTATAGGCCAGTATAGGCGATAACATTTTTAGTGGGTCACGAAAAAGAAGTTAAAAAATAACCGGGTCACGGAAAAAAAAGTTTGGGAAACTCTGCTGTAGAAGATTGATGAAAGTGACACTTTTCAAGTTTAGCGAATAAGTGGTTCTCTCGTAGAAGAAGTAGTACTTGTTTGACGTGTCCTACATATTCCTCAAGGAGACTTAGAAAAAATTAGAGTATCGTCCAAGTAAACAATTACAAAAGAATTGAGAAGATCTCTGAATATCTCATTGACAAAATCTTGGAACACAGCTCGGGCATTACAAAGACCAAAGGCATGACCAAGTACTCGTAGTGTCCATCCCGGGTATTGAATGCAGTTTTCCGCATCGACCTTGACGGATTCTGATAATGTTACACGCACCCCGTAGATTCAATTTGGAGAAGATGTTAGCTCCTTAAAGACGCTCAAAAAGTTCGGATATGAGAGGAAGAGAATAGCGATTTTTAATAGTAATTTTGTTGAGTCCACGATAATCAATACAAGGCCGCAGGGTCCCATCTTTTTTCTTAACAAAGAAAACCCTGGCCCCAGCGGGAGATGTGGATTTGCGGTTGAAGCTCCTCAGAAGATTCTCAGCAATATATTCTTTCATGGCTTTAGTTTCAGGCATAGACAAAGGATATGAGTCTCCTCTATGCGGTGTAGTACCTGGAAGTAATTCGATGGGACAATCCTAGGGGCGATGTGGAGGAAGTATTTCAGACTTGACCTTGTCGAATACATCCTTGAAGTCGATGTATTCCTTCGGCAGTTGTACCCTTTCTTTGTCTCCTGATACGGTAGTTGCACAAACGCTACCTGAGCCATCAAGACAATTTTGAACGCAGTATGAACTCCACTGAATAGGTTCCTTGCTCAACCAATCAATCCGTGGATTATGAACTTGTAACCAGGGTAGGCCCAAGATTACTGCAATAGAGGGAGTGTGAATGGCATTCAAATAAATATCTTCCACATGGTTATTTACAGACCTTAGCAGAATAATCTGGGTCTCCAACGAGATGAATGCAGGCTGAAGTGGTCTTCCATCAATGGCCTCCAAGGCAATAGGGTTCTTCTTGCACACTAAAGGGATCTTGTGGTGCTCTGCAAAACTCTGATCAATAAAGTTGCCCCCAGCACCCAAATCAAGAAAGGTCAATGTGGAGACAGAGAATCCTTTACTGGACAAGGAGATAGGTACATGGATCATTGTGGGATTAGAAGTAGCTATAGGGGAAAGAGAGATTGTTCCCAATGAGACTCCCCTAGGCCTCATGGGAACCTTGCGTTTCCCACCTTGTTGGGACAAGAGAAAGCGAAATGTCCAGGACCCCCACAATATAGACAAAGTCCAGCATCTATGCTGCGTTGCTTCTCAGTGTGCAAGAGCGTAGTGACTCCCAATTCCATAGGTTCAGATGAATCTGGGACAGGAAATTCAAACTGACCCACCTGGTTGGGTTTTATTCTGGAAGAAGCCGTGCGATGAAGTCATCTCTCAGTCTTTCTCTCCTGGAGGCGATGGTCCACCTTGATGCAGACCACAATGAGATCCTCCAGATCGGTAGGCCGATCATGAGTCGCAAGTTCATCTTTCACAGTCTCATACAATCCTTGCCAGAAGGCAGCAGACAATGAATCTCTGTTCCAATCCGTCTCTGCGGCAATGGTCCTAAACTCGAGTGCATAACGGGCGACAGAGCGGGTACCCTGAGAAATAAAGAATAGAACAGAAGCTGCGGATACCTTTCGACCCGGTGTATCGAACACCCTGCGGAATTCCTTGGTAAAGGCTCCAATGCTTTGGGTAAAGTCGGATCTTCGCTCCCAGATGGGAGAAGCCCAGGCAAGTGCATCATCTATGATAAGAGAGATTATGTAGGCTACCTTGGAACGAGAAGAAGTGAAGCGGGAAGGATTCATTTCAAACTCAATGAAGCATTGGTTAAGAAAACTCCGACACTCGTGAGGATTCTCCCCATACTGATTGGGCGTGGGGAGCCGGGGTTCGGACAGATAAGAAGGCATGACCAGGGTACTAGTGACCAAGTGTGCGGGGTCCGTGCGAGGCCCTTGTAGATGGAGGAATATGGTTCTAAAATCCTCCTGGAAGGTTCTCAAATTTTGGTCATTAGACTCCCATTTATTTTCAAGACTTGACAGGGTGTAGGCGTGCGTGCTCCGGACTCTTCCTACCTCAGCGGGGTCAAAGTTTGTTTGGCCGAGCATACTGTAGCGCGTAGCTCACCACAAACGAGGCGCGACCGCGGGGCTGAGGTAGGGATTGATATAGAACACCGACCACAACCGCGAGGGCGCGTCTAGAGTGTAGGATAGTCTTGCAGGCCGGGTCGGGGTTATAGAGGACAGCGTAAATGTGGTACTTGCCGGGTCTAGGAGTGGAGAGTATCAGATCGTTAGGGTACGTAGCCAGAGTCAGGATTGGAGAGGGTAGAGTTGTCGTAGAGCCAAAGCCGGGGTCAGTGCAGGAGAGAGCAGAGTCGTCGTATCCAAAGCCAGGATCAGTGCAGGAGAGAGCAGAGTTGTTGTAGAGCCAAAGCCAGGGTCAGTGCAGGAGAGAGCAGAGTTGTTGTAGAGCCAAAGCCAGGGTCAGTGCAGGAGAGAGCAGAGTCGTCGTGTTCCAATGCCAGGGTCAGCGCAGGAGAGAGTAGAGTCGTCGTATCCAAAGCCAAGGTCAGCGCAGGGGAGTGTCACAAAATCCAAGGTACTAAGCAGGGACAGGCAGCAAGGTAAGAGGCAGACAGGCAAGATGCGACGTTCGGCGTCACAAACAGAAGTTATACTCAGCAAGGAAGGAGAGTTCAGACAGCATATTTAAAGGACCTCCCACCAATGGGAGGCATCCAGGAAGCAGAAGCGCCCTCTCTGATAGGCTGCTGGATCGTGCAGTTGCGTCCTTTTATACAGCCGATTGAGGTAGAGGTGCCACCACAAGAGAGCGCGCGCGGTGCGTAAAACGTGCATCACGCTGGTGACCCGGTCGTGTGCCATTGGTGCGCGCCACGGCGCCCGCATCAGTACGGGGGCGGAGACCGGAGGCGGGACCCGCGGACACAGAGGAGGAGCGCATGGAACTGCTAAACCACGTAGCTCTGACATCAGAGCGGGGACTGGACCGAGAGACGGAGGCCGCAGACCACCGGGGAAAGCACGCATGCGTCGCGCGTCACTGCTGCGGGTAGGAGAGTGCACCCTGGACAGGGGAACCGCGGAGACCGACGGAGCCCGCGCACTGCCCGCACGCTACGCATGAGCACCACCACTGCGATGCCCTCCTTGAGTGACACTGAATCCTGACGGACATGTGAGGGTTAAGGGGACAGAATGGCGAATCCTCACAGAATGTAAAAATCACTTCATTCATTGTGCCAGTGTTGTCTAAACACAGTTAGCAAGTCAGCATGTGTTTTGTGGTGCCAGCATTTCACCGCGTGCAGACCCAGTAATTCACTTAGCTGGGCTGCATACTGAGAAATGCTGGTTCGTGACAGAGGCTGGGAACGGCTAAGTTCCAGGACAATGAGGTGGCCCAGAGTGCCCAAGCTGGACCCCTCCTCTGATTGGTGCAGCCGGGCGAGCCCTCGTTCTCTGATTGGCTGCAACCGCACAATCCATGTTCTGATTGGCCGGCGGCTCCTGCTCCATGAAAAGTATAGCAGACCGAGGGATATGTAAGGAGTGCGGCCGATCAGAGAACCATAAGAGTTTGGAAGTTGATCGGAAACAGAGCTCGCGGGATTTTTGAAAGTGCTATTGCTCGAATAGCACTGAGAAGCAGGAGAAGAAGACGTTCAGGGCAAGCCTACTGAAGCCGGCCCCCGCACCAAGTTGAGGCTAGTTTCTTGCCCCCAGTTGGTGAGTTTTTCACTGTGTCAGGAATCCACTCCTGGCTTTTCTCGTTGCCTTGCAGGGTGCTGCTGTTCCCACTAATTCCCTCTTTCAACAGCAGCTGTGTGGGCTATCACTGCAACCTAACCTTGTACTCAGTCATTGGAGCAGTGCCCTCACACCCTCCTCTGGGGATTGGCCCGCTGGCCTTTAAATACTGCATTCCCACAATCCCTCTCTACCGAGCATAATCCTTCTTGGATGTTAACCGTGTTCTGCCACAAGCCCTAATCCTGTGGATGTGTTCCAGCATTAGTTCCTGCATTCCCTGCAACCGGCTGCTTCTACCCTTAACAGAGGTTGCTGTTTGGACCCCGTGGCCTGCTGCTCTTTTTCCCTTCGCAGAGGCCAGCTTAAGCTTCCACGCTGAAGCACCCCGGAGACCTGCTGTGTGCTATCTCCCTGGAGCCTGCAACCTGCTGCTTCTACCCTTAACAGAGGTTGCTGTTTGGACCCCGTGGCCTACTGCTCTTTTTCCCTTCGCAGAGGCCAGCTTAAGCTTCCACGCTGAAGCACCCCGGAGACCTGCTGTGTGCTATCTCCCTGGAGCCTGCAACCTGCTGCTTCTACCCTTAGCAGAGGTTGCTGTTTGGACCCCTTGGCCTGCTGCTCTTTCTCTCTTCGCAGAGGCCAGCTTGAACTCCTGCGCTGAAGCATTGGTTTTCCAGTGCTGTTTGGCGGTGTGCTCTCTCCGGTCAGCCTTCTCTCTGCTGAACTCTGGTCAGCCTTCTCCTCGCTAAGACCGGTACCATGGGCTGTGGACACCACTCGCGGAGACCCCGCTCCCACCCCGCAGCTACTAAGCTGAAGCAGGAGGACCTGCTTGATTTCCTGTTGCCGATTCCTTGCTACGACTACGACTACCCAGATGTCTTCTATCCCGACCCTGGTTCGGCCATCGACTGTCCTGTCTTCTCCTACCCCGACTTTGGCTCGTCCAATGACTACGCTGACCTCTCCAGTCCTGAACCCGGCCCGTTTGATTATGAACTTCGCACTCCGGACCAGTCTGCGCGGTCTAAGGTCGGTGATTTCATAACCCAACCTCAGCCCCGCGGTCCGGCCCCGGTTTGTGGCGAGCACAGGCGTAACACACTGTGATTGTGTATTTTGTGTCTTTGCTGGCTTGCCAGAATAAACTTTAGTTTATTCAACTTCAGTGTCCTGTCTGGTGATGGTGATCCCGTGATGAATTGTATACAGGAACAAAATGAGTGGATTCACTTCATAGCAAACAGCATTAATGTTTTAGGCAGAGTATATGAAAGGGATTTACAGTGGTAAATTATTAATTCGCATTTACCCCACCACAAGAAATGTTTCAATAATGCATGTTCAGCAAAAGAGAAATTCTGTCACACACAGTAATAGAACAGGGTATAAGCCACAGTGACCTCAAAACTTTACTTTCCTGAAGACCACAGTCTACATTTTATTCATTTCAACTATAGTACTGTACATGTGAAGAAGAGACCGGTGGTTTGGGACCCTCGGTACACAAGAAGAGACCTGTGGTTTGGAAATCTCTGTAGACGTGAAGAAGAGACTTGTGAGGTTTGGGTAGCTCTGTATACGTAAAGACGAGACCTGTGAGGTTTGGAAAGCACTGCACATGTGAAGGCGAGACCTGTGAGGTTTGGGAAGCTCTGTACATGTGAAGAAGAGACCTGTGAGGTTTGGGAAGCTCTGTACACGTGAAGAAGAGACCTGTGAGGTTTGGGAAGCTCTGTACACGTGAATAATAATAATAATAATAATAATAATAATAATAATAGCATGTTCTTGTATAGCGCTGCTAATTGTACGCAGCGCTTTACAGAGACATTTTGCAGGCACAGGTCCCTGCCCCGTAGAGCTTACAATCTATTTTTCTTGGTGCCTGAGGCACAGGGAGATAAAGTGACTTGCCCAAGGTCACAAGGAGCCGACACCGGGAATTGAACCAGGCTCCCCTGCAGCAATCTCAGTGTCAGTCAGTGTCTTTACTCACTGAGCCACTCCTTCTCAGAAGAGACCTGTGAGGTTTGGGAAGCTCTGTACATGTGAAGAAGAGACCTGTGAGGTTTGGGAAGCTCTGTACATGTGAAGAAGAGACCTGTGAGGTGTGGGAAGTTATGAGGAGTAGTTTAAAATATTACATTTATTTTTTTTTAGCAACAGCTGATGGTAAAAACCTCTGAATAAAAGTGAATTTTAAATATTACATTTTTATATATAAAAAAAATGGTACTATGAATTTAAAGATAAATAAAAAAGCAGTGGTACTGGGTTGGATTGTACAGATTGTAGAATTTTATACAGTAAGAATCTGGAGAGAAAATGGGTTTCAGGCACTTTCCTGACAAAAGGAGTTAGATGCACATGAGTGAATATGACGTGAGCTGAGTTTATTTAAAAGACAAATATTCTGCAGCCATAATGTGCATTCACCCTTAAATGTACCACCAAGTATAAATCAAATCAAACCCCTCAATGTTCAAGAAAATATCCAAGGTACTCTCTCAATACACCCTTCCTCTCACATCCCCCCTTTTACTCTCTCACCCCCCCCTCCCTCTCTCACCCCCCTGCCCCTGCTTTTCCTCCCTCCCCTGCCTTACACAATCCCCCGTCCCCTCTCACACATCCCCCTATCTCCTCTCTCACACCCCCCTACCTCCTTTCTCACATCCCCCCTCCCTATCTCACATCCCCCCTCCCTCTCTCACATCCCCCCTCCCCCTCTCACATCCCCCCTCCCCCTCTCACATCCCCCCTCCCCCTCTCACATCCCCCTTCCCCTCTCTCACATCCTGCCACGATCTCCTCTCTCACACCCCCCTACGTCCTTTCTCACCCCCCCTACGTCCTTTCTCACACCCCCCTCCCTCTCTCACATCCCCCCTCCCTCTCTCACATCCCCCCTCCCTCTCTCACATCCCCCCTCCCTCTCTCACATCCCCCCTCCCTCTCTCACATCCCCCCTCCCCCTCTCACATCCCCCCTCCCCCTCTCTCACATCCTGCCACTATCTCCTCTCTCACACACCCCCTACCTCCTTTCTCACCCCCCCTCCCTCTCTCACTTCCCTCCTCCCTCCCTCTCATATCCCCCATCCTCTCTCTCATACCCCCCTCCCTCTCTCTCATATCCCCTCCTCCAGGGCCACATAGATTTCCCAGGGCCCAGTACTAGAGTTACGACCCCCTCCCGTTCCTCACTTGCCCCCTCTCTTCTCACTCTCCCCCCTCCATCAATTACCCCACTCACTCAATCCCTCCTTGCCTCGCATGTATTTCTCTCCCCTGCATCTCACTCTCACTCCCTCTTTTCCTCACTAACTCCCTCATCCCCTCTCTTACACCCCCTCTCTCCTCTCACACTTCCTTCCCTCCGTCAATTACCCCACTCCTCATTCATTCTCTCCCCTGCCTTACACAATCCCCCGTCAAAATAAATACTGTCACGGCCCCTTTTATTCTCCAACATCTCCGTTTTTATTTGGGTATTTTTTCCGAATGCCACGCACTTCACCGCGTTCATGCCGCATTCATGCCGAGACAGCGCTAATACACTGCACTAGGATAAAGGCGGCCGCGGCTAAAATACCGGAACATACCGCATCAAATACTGCATGTGCCCACGTTTTTCAGAGTTGCGCCGATACGGCCGCACGAGGATAAAGGCGGCCGCACACACACACACATAGATACAAACACACACACACACACACACACTGAGACACACACACACACATGATACAAACACACACACACACACACACACACACTGAGACACACACACACATAGACAGGACGCAGATAGACAGACACACACACAGGACACGATAGACACACACACACACACACACACACACACACACACACACACACACACACACACACACACACACACACACACACACACACCCACACACACAACACACACACACACACACACACACACACACACACACACACACAGCCTCACCTCTCTGCTGCATGCTTTGGCCCCACCCCCCAGGCTCCTGCCACCTCCCGATTGGCTGAATTACACTGCAGCAACCAATCAGAAGCTGCCCAGCCCCCTAGCAGCAGCAGCAGCCCTGCTCTATCCTATGTCCGGTATTATCTCTCATATACCGGACACCTGGCAACACTAAGAGCGAGCCGGGGAGCCGGGGAGCCGGGGAGGGAAGCTTTAAGCATTGGTGGGCACGCGTGGGGCCCCACAGGGCAACTACCCATCGTGCCCATACGTTAAGACTGCCCTGGGCCCGGCCAGAGGCATGAGACCACCTCCATGGTAAGACTGTATATTATATGTATGTGGGGGTGGGGGTGTTGTATGTGTGTGTGTCTGTGTCTCTGTCTCTCTCTGTGTGTGTGTCTCTCTGTGTGTGTCTCTCTGTGTGTGTCTCTCTGTGTGTGTCTCTCTCTTTCTGTATGTCTTTGTGTCTCTCTCTGTGTGTGTCTCTCTCAGAGACACACAGAGAGAGAGAGACACAGACACACAGAGACACACACACTTTCTGTGTGTGTCTCTCTGTGTGTGTCTCTCTGTGTGTGTCTCTCTGTGTGTGTCTCTCTCTTTCTGTATGTCTTTGTGTCTCTCTCTGTGTGTGTCTCTCTCAGAGACACACAGAGAGAGAGAGACACAGACACACAGAGACACACACACTTTCTGTGTGTGTCTCTCTGTGTGTGTCTTTCTGTGTGTGTCTCTTTCTGTGTGTGTCTCTGTGTGTGTGTGTGTCTCTCTTTCTGTGTGGCTCTCTCGCTCTCATGCCGGTGCGTACCGGAAGCTGAGCACAGCTTACTTCCGGCGCGCTGACATCAGAGAGGTCTGGCGTGCGCCAGTGTCAGTGAAGGAGACCCGCAGCTGGGGACAGGCGGGCCCTGTGGCAAAGAGAGGACCGGCAGCCAGGCCCCCCGCAGCCACTGGGTCTGGGACACCTGTCCTGGCTCTCCCCCCCCCTGTCGGCGGCCCTGCCTTCCACTCTCTTTCACCCCTTCGCTTTCACATCCCACCTCCTCCCTTCCCCCTCCTTTCCCCTCTCTCAACCCCCCCCTTTATACACAAACAACAGTTTCTTGTCCACATCCCTGTCCCCTTCCTAAACTATCGTGGAACTTTCTAAGTGGGAGAAAGTTGCCCTAAAACTCCCTGCTGGGATAAATCAACATGGCGGGCAGAATCAGATGAAGCTTTCATTCCAGAAACAAACAGTTTCCCAGCGAGATGCACGCCAGGACGATCAGACTTATTACCCTCAGCATCATGGGTCTGTGAGTATTTGCCTAACTCTATTCATTGCCAGTTACAATAAGTTACCTATGAAGGTTGTGATGGACATTATTCACATTGTTTCGGTGCCTGAACCTCGGGCTGCTGTTAGGACTTGACTTGACCTGTCGTGCTGTTTGATTGCGGGGCTTCAGTTATTGGTCCTTTCCCTGCAGGCTCAATCTCTGGTTCAGGTTTACAGCGGTCACAGCAGCGTAAGGGTGCACTCAGAGTCGGATCAGTCCTCTTTTCTCAATAAGTGAAGTTGTCTCTCTCCCGCTTTTGGCAAACCTCACGTTGGAGAATTACTTCTCTCAATCTTCATGAAGCTTTCATTCCAGTCTGATGTCTCTGACATCACTTTGGCAGTGACATCATCCAAACAGTAGTAGTACTCTGGGTATTCCCCCTTAGGCCGCGCTTATAGTGCGCACGACGGCGACGCGACGGATGACGTCACCTGTGGCCGTTGCCGCTAGCGAAAGTTGTATTTTGCTTTCCGTTGACCAGGTCTTTGATTGGTTCAGAGGCTGTCACATGTGGCGACTGCCTCTGAAAAATCAAATTTGACCGGCTTCAGAAATTCACGTCGCGCTTACTATAAGCGCACGTGATGGCGGCAATACATTTGTTTTGCCGTGACGTTGCGTCGCCGTCACTATAAGCGCAGCCTCTCTGCACTGCTTCTATGTGTAGCAGGTTGGAATAGAACACAGACTGACATTTTAATAACTCGGATGCATCGCTCTGCTTAATGCCTCGCAGGTATCCCGAGGCTGACCAGCAGCAACCAGCACAAGCAGGCTCAGGTTATCTGCCTTTCCATATTGTGTTAAAGGATCAGTCGCACACAGCGGGCAAAATAAACAACATATCAATATATTTGCCCGCCTTAGAAACATTTAAATTGGGGGACGTGCTATAAAGTACCAGATCAGATAATATACAGTATCAGAGCGAGACAATGAAAACTCGTGCAAAATCCTCCCGCTAAAGGACATTTATCCGGACTCTGGCCGGGAGATAGGAACGGGCTTTTTTCTTCTTTGAATTTGTTAAACAGTAATACAATAACAGCAACTGCAAATCCCATGTCTCATAAAGGTCTGCCACCCTGACATTCCCCATTATCTCCTAGCATACAGTGCTTCCACTGCAGCCCGGAATTCTGGGTAATGACATGCAAATAAGCACTCTGTGTCAATTTTTGCTTCTGTGTGGAATCTAAAGTAGGAGGGTGGTGGTGGTGGTGGGGGGTTGGTGCAACTCACGTTCTCAAGCCCCCATCAGGTCAGGTTTTCAGGACATCCCTGTCACAGGGGACCAGAACTTTTAACACCTTTACCACCGGGATCGCCATCACCAGACAGGACACAATAATTGAATAAACAAAAGTTTATTCTGGCAAGCCAGCAAACACACACAATACATACACACAGTGGGACACTCACCAACTGGGGACGAGAAACTAGCCTCAACTGGGTGCGGGGCCGGCTTCAGTAGGCTTGCCCTGAGCGTCTTCTTCCCCGGCTTCTCAGTGCTTTTTCACACAAAGCACTAATGAATCTCCCGCCAGCCGCGTCTCCCATGAACTCCAGAGATGTTCCGGGTCCCTGATCGGCCGCGCTCCTTACATAGCCCTCGGTTGCTATACTTAACATGGGGCAGGGTCCGCCGACAAATCAGCACACGGATCGTGAGGCGGCAGCCAATCAGAGGATGAGAGTTCGCCAGGCTGCACCAATCAGAGGAGGGGGCCGATTTAGGCATCATGGACTACCCACAGGGAAGTGAGATGCCGGCGAGCGGGATATTTGAACTTATCAATGGGAGTCCCGGCAATGGTTCCCTTGGCCAGCCCATACTCCCCATTGAGTAGGCGCCATAGTGTCTCGGGGAAACAATGGCTCCGCTCCACCGTGAACCAGTTCCCTGAGCCTGCATCTCAGCCCTTATGCGCTCGCCAAGGTCCCTATCCTCAGCCGCCCCCAGCCTCTTCTACGAGCCGGCATTCCTCCGCGTGCAGCCCAGCTAAGTGAATTACTGGCGCTGAACACGGAGAAATGCCACAAACCCCACAAATACATTACTGGCTTGCTAACGGCATGGGGAAATACACTAACACAGGGAATAAAGTGCATATACAATCCCTGTTCCTAAAAACATACCGTTTTCCCCTTCCAGGCATCACACAGTGAGTAGCTTTTTTCTGGAAGGGGTTTCACAAAACATTACATACATTCTGACCAAATGAGCCTCACAGAGGCGGCCATTACACACGGTATTGGGGTAGTCAGCTGGGATTCACCTTTATTATTTGAAGCTGGCTACCCCTACCGTCACAATCCCTGCTTCAGCATAGGTGGTGCAGCAGCCCATCAGGATACAGGAAGCTGTCCAGCCCCCTAGCAGTACCCCTGCTCAGCGAAATCCTGCGACCCCCCCAAGCAAGCCAGGTCACTATGTCCAGAGGGGTAATACCGGTGTATATATATATACACGCCAAGAGAGATAATACCGTTATACACATACATGTCCAGAGAGATAATACCCGTATACACATACAGTACACGCCCAGAGAGGTAACACCGGTATACACATACACGCCCAGAGAGGTAATACCAGTATACACATACACGTCCAGAGAGGTAATACCAGTATACATACACAGGCCCAGAGAGGTAATACCGGTATACACATACACACCCAGAGAGGTAATACCGGTATACACATACATGCCCAGAGAGGTAATATCAGTATACACATACACGCCCCGAGGGAGGTAATACGGGTATACACATACATTCCCACAGAGGTAATATCGGTATACACATACAGGCCCAGAGAGGTAATACCGGTATACACATACACGCCCAGAGAGGTAATACCGGTATACACATACACGCCCAGAGAGGTAATACCGGTATACACATACACACCCAGAGAGGTAATACCGGTATACACATACACGCCCAGAGGTAATACCGCTATACACATACACGCACAGAGCGGTAATACAGTATACACATACACGCCCAGAGAGATAATACCGGTATACACATACACGCCCAGAGAGGTAATACCGGTATACACGTACACGCCCAGAGGTAATACCGCTATACACATACACGCCCAGAGAGGTAATACCGGTATACACATACACGCCCAGAGAGGTAATACCGGTATACACATACACGCCGTTTCGAGCAAGCTTGCATGTACCTAAGCGATTTCCAGCCTCATCAGCAGACTACAGGTGTAGTAGTCCCGCTGCCAACTGTCAATGTGGATGATCAAGAATACTGGACTGGCAGTGGCCCGGCGCCGGCGCCAGCTGATTGGGAAATTCTATGGTGAGTATTGTTGCCGTATTATTTATTTATTTATTTTTGACAATATCAATATCGTTGCGATTGAAAAGTCAATGGATTCTCCTGTAAGCAATATCATTGGCTGAGCAGCTTCTACAGTACTGTACTGCAGATACAGTACTGGACAATTTGTGGAACGCTAGGCGCATGCGCATTGGAACCTTCTTGAAACGCATATGCGTGTCATTACATCGACGGTAGGCGCATGTGAACAGGAGACGCCCCCCGAGAAAATTATTGGTGGGACTGACTGGGAACTTCTTTAGGGGGCTGACCATTACAGTAAAACTTTTTTTTTTGTTTTTCCTCAGAAAAGAAAACGGCAAATGGAGGGATTTCGATGGATAATATCGCTTTGTGTAACAATGCCTGAACATTGCTGAATCAGATTTAAAAACCCACGTACCGGAGTCTACAGTTTAGTGGCCGTTGTTATTGATTAGGATAGAATACCTGAAACAGTATGCTGATGTTTTCCGGCCGTACAGTATACAATACTTTTTTATATACAGTATACTGTGTAATAAACCCGGAAAAATAAAAAGTATGCATTTATTCTATATGTATTACAGTACATACAGTATGTGTCTTCTATACAGTATCAGTACATACAGTCCACTACAGTATGTGTCTTCTATTTTTTTTTAATACTCTTGTACAGTATCAAAGGAGCCAATGGAACAATTTAAAACAAATCAACATGTTCTTTTATTGGTGGAGTAAGTACAAAAACATTTATTTACAAATACTGTACAATGTAAAAATATTTTAAGTGCACAGCAATTCAAAACATCAACAGGTGTATGGTTTACTGCTAGTGAAAACATTTATTTACAGAAAGTAAAAACATTTACAGTCAGTCAGTATGGTTTACAGTCACATGTTATAAAAAAAAATTATTTATTCATAAAATATGCAAAACGCAACATCTCCTTTATTAAAGAACGGCAAGTCAAAACATTTACAGTGGGATGGTGTGCAAAACAGTCAGTCAGGCCTGCACCACTACAGTCCTCGAGGGCAGCAAACTGGCCCGGTTTTCAGGGTAACCTTTGAAAACCGGGCCTGTTTGCGGCCCTCGGGGACTGGAATTGTGCAGGTCTTGTGTACAGTAAATACAAACTTTTTTTATTAATACAAGTTAAAACACACAACATCTCCTTTATTTAAGTACAGCAGGTCAAAACATGTACAGTACAGTTCAACACAACAGTATGGTCTTACCTGTTTGCGGCCCTCGGGGACTGCAACAAAACATTTACAAAACATTTTCAACAGTTGAACACTCACTCAAATGCGTACCCCATCAGATTGTCCTTCCATGGCCGATGCCTTGCATGGCGCAAAACGCCATTAATGCAGTCTCGGACGCCTTTCATTACAGGATCTGTAATTGAAAAATAGCGCCGCAATTCATCCAGAATGGTCTTTCTTAAATTGTCAGGAAGCGCCTTTTTTAGGCAATTTCCTTCGTAGTTCACTTTGAAGGCCCAGTCGCAGTACATCAAGTAGGACACGTGGTGCTTAAAAAGTAACAAGGCATACTTGTGGGGTACACCAGCACTCATCACCCTATACTTCTCCCTGAGTGCCAGTGGCAGATCACGCAGGATGATGTTGGGCACCGTATGCAAGCGAATGTAGGTCTTCTGTGAGCGGGTGTGCTTGTGGCGGCGGGCGAGGGTAGGTTGTCTGGGAGGAAGCTTTCCTCCTGTCTTGGTCGCCGTGTTGTCTCCTGGCGTGGTCTTGACGGGGTTGTCACGTCCTCCTCAACGGCATACATGTACACAAAATCTTCTTGGGTAGGGGGTGCGCTTGGTAATGGAAGGTGGTCGATGCTCCCATTCATCACATCCATGCCACCCTCCTGGTCCGGCGTCCGGGAAACAGGGGCATGAACACCGAGCAAATGATGTATCCCCGCTATGTCAGCCTCTATCTTCTCCATCCGTTGATCCATATTTAGCATCCGTTGCTCCATATTTAGCATGGTCTCCAGAAGTACATCTATCTTTGCCAGCACAATAGAGTTCCCGGGGATATCCACACTTATCCCATTCAGCATCCGGTCTAACGAGCTGCTTCTTGTGAATGGCGTGCTGTGGACATCTGGGTGGATGGGTGCTATGGAGGATGAGATGGGGGTTCCATGGAGAGAAGCGGCAGAGTCGTCTAAGAAGGGTCGAGGAGGTGACCTGTGGATATCCGGGAGAGGAGAAGCGTAAGCGTCGTCAAAGAGGGATGGAGAAAGTGACCTCTGGATTTCCGGGCGAGAAGCGGCAGAGTCGTCTAAGCGCAAAGGAGAAAGTGACCCGTGGATTTCAGGGGCACCAGTGGCAGCGTCGTCAAAGAGCAGTGGCGAAGATGGCCTGTGGGTTTCCGGGAGGGCGGCGGCAGCATCGAGGACGAGTAGTGGAGAAGACGGGCTGAAGATTTCCGGGACAGCAGCGGCAGAGTCGTCGAAGCGTATGGGAGGAAGTGGTCTGCGGGTTCGATGGGTTGGCTGACATTTGTTTTGCGTGGAGTGTACATCACCGTATTTCTTCTTGACATAATAAGGCTGACGTCTATTAAAACCATTAGCCTTTGGGGTCAGCAGAAGGTTTTCTTTATTGGCCTTAGCCTGTCGCTTTGGCCTTGGCGTGGAAACAGCTGCCGCCTTTCGCTTTTTCTGCATGACAGGCACGGCAGAGGCGAGTGGGTTCCTTCGTCCATAGAATCGGGGTTGATCCATGGAAGCAGATGGCATAATGCAGTATCTGGACAAGGGAAAGTTCAAATAAAGATCATCGAGTGGTGGGCTATGCAAAGTGTGTAACCTTTTATGCATGGCGGTGAGGTACAGGTGTTGAAAGTGGGCGTACTCTAATGTGAGTCATTACCGTATAAATACACCATCCATTTTGTGGATTCACTGCACATTGAATACACATCGACTAAACATCGAATATACATTCTTGTGTTTGTATTTCTTTCTACTCGCAGCAATGCCTGTTAAAAAGATTTTCCACGGAGCTCCATCCTTCGAATTAAGGAGATGTACACGAGCGGACACCGAATTGCTGCTATCCAACGCTGGTTAGCTACTTCTGGTATCGTTGTGCCAGCAACCACCGTGAGCTATCATGCACACGGAAAAACCAGAGAACGCAAAAGGGCACCAAGGGTAACTAACGCGTAAGTATATTTATATAACTTCATTTTTTTTTATATAAAATATTGTACAGTAGATCTACTGTATCTTAATTTTATAGTTATTTCGGTTGATTTATATTACAACAGTATATATATTTTTTATATTGCTGCATATTAATAGAACAATATATTGTGTACTGTAGATCTACTGTATCTAATATTTTTGTGATTTCGGTAGATTTATATTACAACAGTATATATATATATTTTATATTGCTGCATATTAATAGAACAATATATTGTGTACTGTAGATCTACTGTATAATATTTTTGTGATTTAGGTAGATTTATATGACAACAGTATATATATTTTTTATATTGCTGCATATTAATAGAACAATATATTGTGTACTGTAGATCTACTGTATCTAATATTTTTTTGATTTCGGTAGATTTATATTACAACAGTATATATATTTTTTATATTGCTGCCTATTAATAGAACAATATCTCATTGTATACTATTTTAACACCAAATAATGTGCTGTGCTTGTGGCCTACTGCACTGTAACTTACCGGATTGTTTTTCTTTACATTGTAGGGAGACAACTCTTCTGGTCGACAAAATAAGTGAGGATAATGATGAGAAGAGTGCATTAAGGGCCAAATACACTCTGCAGGAAAATCACAATCTGACTGTATCCGAGACCAGCATAAAGAAGATGAGACGCAGAATTGGATGGAAATATGAACGTGTGAGGTTAGTACTGGACAGTACAGGAGGTAAAAGTGTTGTTTAGGAAACTGTACTGTACCGCTAAAATTATTTATTCCTTGTCATTACAGAGCGTACCCCATGATAAGGGACGTAAACAAAATCAAAAGTGTGGTCCAGGCTCAGGCATGGATCGACAGTGGGGAAACTTTCCAGGATTGCATCTTCGCTGACGAGCCTACTGTATCGCTGGAGAGATTTGCCACCTTTGCATTCCACAAAAAAGGTCGCATATCTATGAAGCCGCGGCCAAAACACCCCGTGAAGATGCATGTGTGGGGTGCCATCTCTAGGCGTGGACCAGGATGCATTGTCATCTTTGAAGGTAAAATATATTAAATATAATGTAGCCTTATGCACTGTACTGTACTAGTGTAGCCTTATGCACTGTACTGTACTATTGTGCAGTTTTTTGAGCACTTTTCTTTTCTTGTTATAGGAATCATGAATAAAGCTTTCTTCCAAGACAAAATTGTGCCTGAGATAGTGGAATACATCACACGCGAGTTCCCGGATGGTCACCGTTTGTTCCAGGACAACGATCCGAAGCACACCGCATCAACAACGCATATCATTGAGCACGGTATCAACTGGGTGAAGACGCCAGCGGAGTAAGTGCGGTAACCGTGTCTCATATTTTTCCCACTGTTTTTACTGTGTACTGTATCTCTTAAACGAATTGTTCTTTTTTTCCAATGACAGATCACCAGACTTCAATCCGATCGAAATGGTCTGGCATTAGCTGATGGACCATATCCGGAAAGTGGAGAAACCCTCCAAAAAGGATGAGTTGGCGAAAGCCATACTGAGTTTTTGGAACGATGTACTCACCGTGGAACGCTACAATAAATATATTGACCATATTGCGACTGCTTTGCCCATTGTGATCGCGCGTAATGGGCATGCATCAGGAAAGTAGTACTGTACTGTAGTATTGTAAGTACAGTATGATACAGGTAAGTATGGCACAGATTTTTTCTTTCCTAATAGTCAGAGTATACAGTAGTTCCAGTATAGACTAGTTTGATAGTACTAACTGCATACACAATGCCATAATGCCATAATACAGTATGCACCTACAGTACAGTAACTGCTCAATTTTTTTCTTTCCAGAGAGAGCAGCACCAGCCATCTGGTTACATAGTATTTAACAGTAGACAGAGTATACAGTAGTTCCAGTATAGACTAGTTTGACAGTACTAACTGCCTACTGTAGTCCAATGTGGAGTAGCTATACAGTACACAATGCCATAATACAGTATGCACCTAACTGCTCAATTGTTTTCTTTCCAGAGAAAGCAGCACCAGCCAACTACTGTAGTACTACATATCACACAATGCCATAATACAGTACGCACATAACTGCACTAATTTTTTGTTTTCTTGTCTTTTCAGGAAAAAGGGATGGACTGGGGGAGAGGGGGGGGGGTGTTGTGTACAGTCTAATCTGTTTGTACAGTCAAGTGTACAGTATATAAACAGCAGTAATGATGTACACAAAACCTCTCCTCTCTCAATGAACTACTGTACTGTACACAGAATTTTAATAGATAGAGTGTCCAAATACAGGGCAGGTCCGGTTTATTACTGGGCAACTGTCATTTCTCCACTGTACTGGCAGTTTCCTGTTCTTGAAGCAGCATGTAAAGGATTTTGTCTACTTCTTCCCAAATTTGAGTTGTAATTCCATGTTCCCGAGGACTTCCCATTCTTCATACATTTTATTGTGTTTGCCACTTTTTCTGGAAGGATGCATGGAACAGGATTCTGGGTGATGCCATGCAAATATGCACATGTGATGTCACTTTTTTTATTCTTCCCTATTTTTGTCCCCTTGTAACTGTTTTTTTTATTTGCCAAAAGTCACAGACCTTTGCACATGACATAAGGAGAGATACATGTAAATCGTTATGGTTGGGCATAGTACAATATTATCTTTCAAACATGACATTACTCAAATACATTACCTTTTCAATTATATAAACAGACATATCTACAAAATGAAAGTATAGCTACGACCTATCATTGTCACGGGAGACCAGGCAATTTACACCTTTTAAACCGGGATCATTCAGTGAGAAAAACAAGGTAATGAAATAAATTGTAGTTTATTCGCATAAATTTGCTTACACACAGTGAAATACAGACGGAAGACACACTTACTGTGGGTCTGGGGTCGAAAACAAGACTTTCTTAGGTACAGGGAACCCTAAATAAGAGTTTTACCCTGACCGGGACTTAGCCCGAAATCTCCTGGTTCCCTGGTGAAGTTCCACACTCCACCGCTCCGTTCTCTTCTGAGAACTTGGACTTTTCTTGACCGCGAGCTACCACCGATCCTCTGGAATTGAAATCGGCATCAAATCCCAGCCGCGTCCGCTACGTTCGTTTTTTTAGAACTTGGGCGTAAAAGTCGGTACTTAGAATGTGGCGGGCGGCTTTCCTGGCTTGAAATCGAAGCCGGTTGCTTTGCAATTTGCGCAAGAGCAACTTTGAAAAGCCCGCCCACGCTCTTTCTACAAGAGAACTCCAAATTGATTTTCTCACACGTTCTCTACAGTATTCTGAGTTTCATTCATGAAACTCAGCAGCCAATCCTCGCGTGGGAAAATTCCCAGCAACCAATCAGAGCCAAACCGGTAAGAAAATCCGGGTCAGTGGGAAATATGAAATAGTTAGGAGACATGCGCAAGCCTGGCACCTCACTCACTTGCTATCTCAATGCCACCCACTGGGAAACGCTCCTCCAGGTCTGGCAGGGCAAGGGGCATCCTAGATGACTGCCATTGTTCTCCGGACCTGGGTACTCAGCCCTTCCCTGCTAACCAAATGCTTTTCTCCCCTCTGGCATCCTCTGGTTTCTTTGAAATCCAATGTCCAGCAGACTTACTGGCTCCTCTGGGTTAGCCTGAGCAGCCTGGCTGGACATGAGTTCCGAATGTAAAAACATTACATTACATACAGTACATTAATAAAGTATATTTTAATACACTGGGTATCTGTTGTACTTTTATTCTTGGCTGCCTTATTCCCCACACTCTTATAGACTCATGCTAGACTCCCAGAGCCCCCCCTTAACCTTATATACGGCTGGGCACCCACAAACCCAATACAGGTTCTGGGTCACCTGGGCACTAGCTGGGGTACCCGTCTTAACCTAGGGATCCCCTCAGCTACAGGGACACTTGTTCATCCCTGTGTCCTGTGGGCTGTGCTGAAGCAGGGTACTCTAGTGGTGAGTCGCGCTTGCGTTTTCAAGGGGAGATATTGCCAGGACAATGTGCCTACATGTATCCGAGAATCAGGCATGATTCCTGGGTACATTTATGGGGGAACCGACAACTCCGGACCCCAACCTCCTAGGCACATTCTGACAACGGTTCATCCGCAAAAAAACCTTGAAACTCATCCCCTGGCAATCCCTGCTTGCTAGCATGCCCGGAACGGGAAAAACACACATGACATGTGATACATTTAAACAATACAGTGTTAATGGGTCCAAGAGCTAACTGTCCTGAACACGTATATACAGTACACGGATCAGGGGTAACCAAAACGGGCTTAACCTTTATTTGAGAGCCTGGTTTACCCCCTACCGTCACAATCATTTTATATATCTAACTGTAAATGATTTTCACAAGGCTTATATATGTTCGTTTTATAAAGGAATATTTAAAATAAAAATAATATTATAGCAGAATCCCCTCGCATACCCACTATCACATTGTTCAGACTATTGTACAATCAATGTTTAACCTTCCATTTCTATTATATTCTATTCTATTTTCCTGAAGCCCATTCCGTGCCTTCATCATGCGTTATTATTCTTTCATTTTTGAGCCTTTTTCTATTTCTGAGTATGTGTCTCTTTTGTCAAACTGCATTATTGTCAATAGTTCTCTTTGCATGTCTGATATTTTTGGTACCAATTTTTTTAACCAGTCTCTTAAAATACATTGTTTGAATCCTTTCTATTTCAGAATTCCCTAATAGTAGTCCTTCTGCTGTTCTTTACAGATATTACATACGTAACCCTCCTCCATAGTAGTTTACATCTAATTAACTATATCCATGGCAGTGCTGAGTCTCTCATGCCTGTCCCGAGTGCTGTGTAGGTGCAGGCTGGGTGTGGATATGCAGATAGAACAACACTGAGATGCCAGGAACATTTAAATTACAACATAGGAGCTTTATTCAACGTCTATTTATAAGGCTCCACATACAGGGGCCGGCTTTACATGTCAAGGAGACCAGAACTCTTTCAGGGGATCAAGGACAAAAGGATCAACAGACAGGACAAATCAGTTCAATAAAGCAAGTTTATTCTGTCTGGAGCCAGCAGACATAGCACATAAGCAACAGAGCTTACACTCACCAAAAATGGGGATACAGGGGGGATCCTATGTGCCAGGCACCACATTGAAGGCTTACTCTGGGTTCGCTTCCACAGTCTGTTGGGGTAGAAACCGTGCATCCCTCTTTGGTGCAATTCGCAGTAGAGCTCTTTCAAAAGTCCTCTTCGCTTCTCCGGCAACTCACAGTTCCAAAGCACCACATCACTTTCAAATCTTCCGCCCGGATCGGCTCCCAACCTCGTTTTCAGGTGTCTCCAGCACAGCCTCGGAGATCAGAGCTTAGTTCGCCTCCACAACAGGATCATAATAAACCACGAACTCTGTTGGGGCTCTTATTTCATAGATTCCCCGTGAACAGCAGCCACGACCAATCACAGCGCGGACGCTGCATGGGAACCAATCAGGGTTGGGGGTGGGACAGAGGCAATTTAAAAGGCAGGGAAGGAAAAACAAATGGGCCAATGGGAGCAGCGCCTCCCTAGCAAGGGCGCTCGGCAACAGCTCCAAAGCCAGCAGAATATCTCCCGCTGGGCTCGGCGGCGGTGTGTCTGGGGAGACGGCCAAAGGCTCCGCTTTTGGGGCGGATGGCCCCCTGGTCCGATCTCCGCACCCGGCCACTCTCCTATTGTCCCCTGCACTTCTCCTGCCCCAGCACCAGCCAGTTCTCCGGACACGCGGGCTGCACAATGGGTTTCTCCACCCCGCATGTCCAGAGACCTAGGTAATACTTTATTGGGCGCAAACAACCCATTTTTATTCCGAAGTACATTACATCACACGGGAATAATTGACAATCACAGGGTAGGCAAGGGGCTACAAGGTACATTAAAACGGGGTAATTCCAGGGTCTGGCGGCCGGATGAGTCCCAGGGAATGAATGGACAGGAGCCAGGGACTGGGCTTTACCTTTATTATGCTGGCCCGTGGGCCCCTTTCTGTCACATCACACAACAGTGGAACGGGTGGCAAACAATAAGGTTATGCTGGGTTTCATCCCCATGTAGCTCTCACTACTAAGCTAGGGAGGTACTTGACTTGTTACCCGTAGTAAGGGTTAAACTGACAGCCTCTTGCATAGATTCAGTGATGCCCCATTAAAGGAACCTTTCTGGAATAAACTTCGGGCAGCTGAATGAGGAACCCGCTGCGGTGTACCACATACTTCTTCCATACCTATCTGATCAGGATTGCACTAGGGACCTTCTGGGTTGGGCCGATCCAAACACTGAGAGCCCCTTACTAAAAGCATGCTTCCACCCGTTCAGTAGTGACAACAATTTCAGACCCATACTACTGGCGCTTAATTCAAGGGCACGTTCCTTAATACATTAATCAATACACTCAAACCTATTTACAGGACTCACAGTGAGGACCCCCCAGGAGAACTCTGAGGAACCTGCTTCTAGAACATTGGGAGGAGCTATATATACCCTTATATCTCCCTATAGTGATATCACAGGTCAGAAGACATACAAAGGATTTGCTTCCCTGCATAGTCATCCTACATCACACGATGGGGAGAGGAGTAACGTGAGTGATCCCACACAGTTAACCCATTAAGGCCGTTAACCCTTAACTGAAATAGTAGTTCCAAGGGGGGCTACACATAGAAATTGCAGCAATTTATTCCAATATTTCATTACTCTCCTGCAGTCCCATAGACAGTGCTTTAGGCCTGCTTTCTCTATTTTGCACATGCACATTTCCTTTGGCAGTGTGAAATAGAAGACCTGTTTAAAATCTTGATGTATGTTGCCAGCATTATCGCACCACTTAGAGTTTTTAAACGAGCTCTCTGGTGCTTAAAGATCTTTTCAAAGGATGATATTTCTGGGAAATCATTCTACCATATGTGACGGAAAAGGAGACCAGCATAATAAAGGTTAAGCCCAGGTCCATGGTCCCTGCTCATCCTTTCCTGGGGCTCATCTGGCCACCAGACCTAACCTGTTTTAATGTACCCGGCTGCCCCTTGCACCCCATGCAATCGTCAGTCCTTTATTCCTGTGTGATGTAATGTACCTGAGAATAAAAATGTGATTGTGCCCCATATAAAGCCTGGCCAAGATCTCTGGGCATTCGGGGCTGAGAAACCCACTGTGCTGCCTGCGTGTCCGGAGAACTGGCTGGTGCTGGGAAGGAGGGAGAGGGGAGGTGCAGGGAGCAAAGGAAAGCGACCGGGGGTGGAGATCAGGCTGGGGGCATTTGGCCGTCTCCCCAGACATCCCGGCGTTGAACCCAGTGGTTCAATGGAAGCCATTGCCAAGCGCTCCTGCAGGGGAGGCGCTGCTCTCATTGGCCCCGCTCGTATTTCCATCCCCGCCCTTTGACTTGCCTCTATCCCACCTCCAGCCCTGATTGGTCAATGCAAGCGAGCCCTTGCATCCTGATTGGTTCCCGTGCAGCATCCAAGCTGTGATTGGTCGCGGCCCCATTTACCATGATTTCCGATGGCAGCAGGGAGTCTATGAAAGGGGAACCCGATCAATGGTCCAGGGTTCATTCTGACCTTGTCATGGAGGTTGACTAAGCAGTGAGCTCCGAGGCTGTACCGGAGAAACCTGGAAAACAAGGCTGGAAGCCTATCTGAGCAGTAGATTTTGGGGGGCACAAGCATGAGGGGGTGGAGTACAGATATGGGGATGGGTTCAAGCATGGGAGGGGGGTGCACAGGCACGGGTGCATGATTTGAAGCTCTGCAAGATGGCCGCATAAAACTAGTGCTCCTCAGTGTGGGAGCTCTAATCTGTTACCATTCCTTAAAATCTGCAGCAGAAGTCAGATAAAAATAGCAGTCTCTCAAAAAATCACATATAGAGCAGAGGTCCGCAAACTGGGGGGGCGTGAGATTCTCTGCAGGGGGCGCAGGGTTTACAGAGGCCCTGTGCGCTTCCTGAAGGCATTTAAATTAAATGACGGGGGAACGGAGAAGGCCTCCTGTAATCTTCATTGACCTTGGCTCAGACGGCTTCTGGTGATGCGTTGCCATGGCAATGTGATGTCAGAACGCCGGAGTCAAGTTAAGGAGGGGGGGCATGAGGAGGGGGGAAAGCCGGCAGGGAGGCACAGGGGTAAAAGATTGCGCATCCCTAATATAGGGAATACAACTATACCATTTTTTTAAAAATCGGACAATAATGAACTGATCGGGGGCCCAGTAAAGTTTTGAGGCCTAGCGGACGTTTCTAAGACCAGCGTGCCGGACCAAACAACGTGGCAGATAAGATTAGTCAACTGCTTTGGGGGCGTCAGTTGGCGGAGATGGAGTGCGCAGTCCTCCGTGAGGTAAAGGAAGCCCTGAGTCGGGACAGGCTTTTTCCGGGCGGCAGGTAAGTGGACCGGAGTGGTGCTGACGGGGCCTGGTGTGGACCGCTAAGTAGAGACCTATGGAATACCGCCGGGTCTCTGACACCCGTGCTCTGCTGTCCATCTAAGGCTTGACTGCTATAACCCAGGAATAGACCCGGACTCGCATTGAATAGCACAGAGAGTCTCCTGGTCATCACTCGCACTCCTGAGTTGCTTCCCGAGCGCACTGAGCTGCCAATCAAACCGGCAACTAATACAGAGTAGCAAGAGAGTAGCCGAACCTGAGGAGCACCGTCCCTGCCTCATTTCTGCGTGCATCTACTCCATTTTTCGGTCTGTCCTCCTGTAAGAGACGTGCTGAGGTACACTCAGGTAGATCGATTTGGGGGAAATTAAACCATGGCTTTATTCAGCCTGTCACTTTAAACAACTGTCTAAGGCAATATGCACATATATACAAAGAAACAAACACCTATCCGTGTGCAAGGGCTGACTCACTTCCCCAGTCCCTGTCTGCAAGGCTGGGGGGAAAGACCCTTACCAATCTATCACCCCAATGTCTAAAGAGGTACCTGTAAGCACGGACTCTTTGTAGCAGTCTCTGAGTCGCGTTGGTGTCTGTTTGTCAGGTCGAGCTCACCACAAACGAGGCGGGACCGCGGTGCTGAGGTGGGAAAGGATATAACGCCACCCAAAGCCATGAGGGCACGTCTTGAGAGTAGAATGGTCTGGGTGTCCGAGTCGGGGCAGGAGAGGTACGGATGGTGGTGGGTGCTGTTAGCCAAGTCCGGGGTTAGAGAGAGAGACGTAATCGTTTTACCGTTTGCCGAGTTCGGGATGCCAGAGGTGCGGAGAGTCGTATTGCTGTATGCCAAGTTCGGGATGCCAGAGGTGCGGAGAGTCGTATTGCCGTAAGCCGAGTTCGGGGTGCCAGAGGTGCGGAGAGTCGTATTGCTGTAAGCCGAGTTCGGGGTGCCAGAGGTGCGGAGAGTCGTATTGCCGTAAGCCGAGTTCGGGGTGCCAGAGGTGCGGAGAGTCGTATTGCCGTATGCCAAGTTCAGGATGCCAGAGGTGCGGAGAGTCGTAGAGGAAGCCGGTTCGTACACGAGGAAGACTGCAAAACAAGACAAGACAGGACTAGAGAGGCAGAGAGTAATGAGAACAACTGGTTCTATGCTCAGCCGATGAGTCAGTGAAGCTGCAGGGTATATATAGGTGAGAGGATCCAATGGCAGGGTAGCAAGGTGGGGGGGTGTGGATGGGCCAGGCTGTGACAAGGATAGGTCCAGAAGGGCTCCCGGAGGAGGGGCTATAGAGCCCAGTAGTAAGGCTGCATTTGATTGCAGCATTGGATAGTGGTAGTGTGCCTTTAAGAGGCTGGTGCGCCTCCGTGTGGCCGCGCCTGCGGGTGCGTCAACGGGCACGTGCCCAGACCCGGCACCAGAAGAGGGACGCCAGCGTGCGCCCAGGCGAGACGGCGATCAGCGTCCTGGAGGGAGGATCTCTGCGAGGCGCGGGAGGACCCGGCGGAACTGCGGGTGAGTGGGGAGCCCGCCGAGGGCGGCGTGACTCCCAGGTCGTTACACTGTTGAGGGGCCAGCCTCTGCAAGGTTCCTGGGTCTTTTGTGTCCAGGAAAAGATGTGTGGAGACACATATATTACTGCTGTGAAGCGCTATGTACATTAAGGGCACTATATAAATAAAGACATACATACTGTACATAAGTAACACATTTTATAAATAAATAAATAAAATGAACAGGTTTGGTGAACTGATTTACGCCTTCCTCACCTATATCCCGGTATCAGGATCCTTTTCGTTAACAGACAGTAATAACCATGAATATTGCCAATATATGATTTCTAAACTTTTCCCCTTCCTCCCCCTTTCTTAAGCCAATGCCTTCTTACATACCCATTGTAATATAGGCAGATCGGCATTATACTTTAATGTAATATTTTCCACTGAAGAGAACTGTGACACTGAAGTATTTCACTGCACTTCGTCTTCATCTTGTGTGTTTCCGCTTCTCAGCTGTCCAATTTTATTCTTTTCCTTTTTTCTTCTTAAAGGCCAATAAAGATCCAAAGAAAATAAATAGCGATGGTCCCTCTGGGACTCGACCTTGATACACACACATATCTGTTTTTCCTGTAAAGACTCCTACTGCAAAGTCAAAAATAGTTCAGCCTCCCTTGGGGAATGACATTCCTCCTGTCCTGTGCCTGTGAAGATCCCTAGTTTATCTGGGAGAATTAAAGAGAATATCTTCCCTCTTTAGCAGGTCTGTGCAGATTGTGGAGTACTCTCTGTGATGGTAAGGGGCAATGCGGCTCTCACAATAAAGGTTAAACCCAGCCATTGCCCATATCCATTTGGGTGGATGTACAGGATTGCCCCTGTATATCCATCTTATCGTGGCTCATCTGACCCCAACACATATATATTAAACGGTATTGGTGTACTGTATCTGTAACCCTTTAGTATAATGTATACTGTGTGCTTCAGTGTAAATGTATTTGGTTATTCCCTTGTTGTGCTGCAGATGCAGCCACGAGTATCCGAACACTTGCCTGGGAAAATCTGGGGCAATCTCCCAGTAATGCTGCAACATTTCTGTGACATTTCTGCAGCCAGACTAATACTGTAATATACTGTATATATGGGCCTAACAAGTCACCTGACAGTTATGTTCAGCCTGCTTAATTAGCACTTGTGAGGCACATTAAAAAAAGATGGTTTTTACACACAGGGTGTTTCCTGCCTAGGTGTGAAAGATGAATTTAATTAAGGGGTGATTGAGACAGGATACAAATATGAGATTTACCTAGGAATTGGTACAGTTGCATATACTAAAATACACACAGCAAGTGGTGATTGAGGCAGGATACGAATATGAGATATACCTGAGAAGAGAAGAAGATGATCTGTTAGGGTAAGAGGTCCACCCTTTTAAACTCTAGTTTTCTTGCTACTTACAATGAGCTACTAGGAGACTGGTAGGAAAGCTCCGGTGCTCTGGAGCTCCGTATGACAGGCAGCGGCCATCTTGGAAGTCTCGCGCATGAGCTGTGTACTCCTTGGCGAGGCGGCTATCACAGTTAGACTCCATAGGGGAACTACAGTCCCTAGCAGCCCCAGGGTCTGCTAGATCCCCTGGCGCACATCAGCCCATAGGGATGCAGATACCCCCTGCAACATCATTGATATATTTGGCACGCTGTGAGCCATGCCAGTTGGAGCCAGGATCAGGAAGGGGAAGGTAGGGTCTGAGTGTCAGTGGCACTCAAACTAGGCCAGATTTACCCCTTAGGTCCCAAATAGGCCCCAATCCAGTAAGCTTGTGGTTGCTTCAGGGAAGGCCCCTTAGATAGGGACAATGCCCCTCTAGTGCCAGGGACACAGCAACGGACACCACGCGGTGCATCAGGCCTGGGATCTGAGACCAGGCTGCCATCTTTGTCAGAGACTATCTATGGTGGGATGCTCCAACTGGAGGCCACCCCACGTGGAGGCGGAAGGCGTCGTTGGATCAGACTGATCGTTTGGTTGTTGTTCATCTACACCGGGATGCGGGAGCCCTGGCCAGGTATACCAACAAGTGCACCAACAGTCCACAGGCTAGCGCTACGCCTCATACTTGGGTGGAATTGACATTGTGGGAAGGACACTAGGGCTCTGGTGCCCCTGCACCCCAAGTACGGTGGGAATACCCTGTGGGTTTATATATATCTACATAGTGTATGCATTGTGTTGTATTATTGTTATGCTGATTAGGTGTCCAGTAAATGCTTTTATACCATAACCTGTGTATAATTACTGGGTGCATTGTCTTGGAAGGGGTTATCCCCCTGTGTGCGGATCCCTTCCAGGTGGAGGCGCTGTATGTGTAAGTATATAGGTCACTACAGGCTCCCTTCAGCGGAGAATCAAGCCTCCTGTAAATCATCCAGGTAAAGCAACACGGTAGCGTCCCTAGACACGGGGGAAAGGTGACTACACCTGTATTACCTTTCTGGACATGTATGTGTATACCGGTATGACCTCGCTGGGCGTGTATGTGTATACCGGTATTACCTCTCTGGGTGTGTATGTATATACCGGTATTACCTCTCTGGACGTGTATGTGTATACCGGTATTACCTCTCTGGGTGTGTATGTGTATACCGGTATTACCTCTCTGGGTGTGTATGTATATACCGTTATTACCTCTCTGGGCATGTATGTGTATATCGGTATCACCTCTCTGGAAGTGTATGGGTATACCGGTGTTACCCCTCTGGGCGTGTATGTGTATACCGGTATTACCTCTGTGGGCGTGTATGTGTATACCGGTATTACCTCTCTAGGCGTGTAAGTGTATACCGGTATTACCTCTCTTGGCGTGTATGTGTATACCGGTATTACCTCTCTGGGCGTGTACGTGTATACCGGTATTACCTCTATGGGTGTGTATACCGGTATTACCTCTCTGGGCGTGTATGTGTATACCGGTATTACCTCTCTGGGCGTGTATGTGATACAGTATTACCTCTCTGGGCGTGTATGTGTATACCGGTATTACCTCTCTGGGCGTGTATGTGTATACCGGTATCACCACTCTGGGCCTGTATGTGTATACCGGTATTACCTCTCTGGGCGTGTATGTGTATACCGGTATTACCTCTCTGGGCGTGTAGGTGTATACCGGTATTACCTCTCTGGGCATGTATGTGTATACCGGTATTACCTCTCTGGGCGTGTATGTGTATACCGGTATTACCTCTCTGGGCGTGTTTGTGTATACCGGTATTACCTCTCTGGGCGTGTACGTGTAAACCGGTATTACCTCTCTGGACGTGTACGTGTATACCGGTATTACCTCTATGGATGTGTATACCGGTATTACTTCTCTGGGCATTTATGTGTATACAGTTTTACCTCTCTGGGCGTGTATGTGCATACCAATGAGTTAGTATAAGGCTAGGTTGCAGTGATAGCTTGCACAGCTGCAGTAGATACCAGAGGGAGTGTTCCAGGACTGCACAGGTCTGTGAGGCAAGGTAAGCAGTAAACTGAGGTGTGGATTCCTTACAGATAGTGCAATCTATTGCCGGAACCGCATGAACCGAACAGTTTGTTGTCTCCCGGGTGCTCGGGTTCGGCACATTGCGGATCGGGTAGACAGATTGTTGGGGGGGCTGGGATTGACCCGGCGGTCTTGGTACACGTTGGCACCAATGACAAAGTTAGAGAAAGATGGAGGGTCCTAAAAAATGATTGCAGGGATCTAGGCCAAAAGCTTAAGGCAAGGACCTCCAAGGTAGTATTTTCTGAAATACTACCAGTGCCATGCGCTATCGCAGGGAGACAGTCAGAGATCAGGGAGGTTAATGCATGGCTAAGAAAGTGGTGCAGGAAGGAGGGGTTTGGGTTTTTAGAGCACTGGGACTCCTTTTCTGAGAGGTGCCATCTATATTCTAGGGACGGATTGCACCTCAATGAAGAGGGATCTTCTGTGCTAGGGGGGAGAATGCTAAAAAGGTTGGAGGAGATTTTAAACTAGGATGGAAGGGGGAGGGGAATGAAACAGATAATGAACTAAATGGAATAGATGAGGATACAAGGTGGTATGGAGGTAGAATGGGGGCAAGTGCAAGTTTGACAAGCAGTGAGACACCCATAGTAAATACAGATAATACTAGAAAACTTCTAAAGACTAAACCAAGTGGGAGCAGAAAGGAAGGAGCAGATAAGATAATAGTGCAGGCTGAAAATAAAGTTAAATGCATGCTTGCTAATGCAAGAAGCCTGACAGATAAAATGGGGGAGCTTGAATTAATAGCTGCAAGGGAGCAGTATGATATCATAGGCATTACTGAAACATGGTGGGATGAAACTCATGACTGGACAATTAATTTAGAGGGTTATTCTCTTTTTCGGAAGGATCGAACAAATAGAAGGGGAGGTGTAGTATGTTTATATGTTAAACCGGATCTAAAACCTATTATAAGGGATGATGTCTATGAAGGGAATGATGAAAATGTAGAGACTTTGTGGATAGAAATTAGCAGTGGAGGTAAAAGTATAAAGAAAATGTTTGTGGGAATATGCTATAAACCACCAAATATCTGTGAGATTGAGGAAGCTAAAATACTTTTGCAAATGTTGAAGGCATCAAAACTGGGTTATGTTTGCATAATGGGGGATTTTAATTATCCAGACATAGACTAGGGCAATGAGATTAGCGTTACAACAAAAGGGAACAGGTTTTTAGGGGTGCTTAAAGACAATTATATGACCCAAATTATTGAGGAACCAACCAGGAGAGGGGCAGTTCTGGATTTGGTCATATCAAACAATGTAGAAGTAATAACAAATATTCAAGTCCTGGAACATTTGGGTAACAGTGATCATACAGTAACATGGTCTCATTTGAAATAAATGATCAAAAAACAGATTACTTGGGTTCAACAAAGACTTTAAACTTTAGAAAGGCAGATTTTAATAAACTGAGGTCTAATCTAGTAGTAATACAATGGGATGATGTTTTTGCAGGGAAAAATGTAGAAGATAAATGGGCGGTCTTTAAAACATTGTTAGAAAAGCACACTTATCAGTGTATACCCTTGGGTAATAAGTATAAAAGAAATAAGTCAAAACCAATGTGGCTAAATAAACAGGTAGGGGAGGAAATGGACAAGAAGAGGAAGGCGTTTAGATTCTTTAAGTCAGAAGGGACAGAGACATCGTATCAGAATTATAAGGAATGTAACAAAAATTGCAAAAGGGCAATCAAATTAGCAAAAATGGATAATGAAAAAAGGATTGCAATAGAAAGTAAGGTCAACCCAAAAAAGTTATTTAAGTACCTTAATAACAAAAAAATGAGAAAAGAAAATATAGGACCCTTTCAGTGTGAGATAGGTAGGCAGATTATTGGAGATAAGGAAAAAGCTGAGGTATTAAACAAATTCTTTGCCTCTGTGTTTACCAGGGAAGAATCAAGTTCAATAGTAGTGTCGCAGGAGGAAGCCACAACCTCCATATTAATGAACAATTGGTTAACTGAGGAAGAAGTTCATAAGCGACTTGAAAAAATGAAAGTAAATAAGGCACCTTGCCCCGATGGCATACATCCAAGAGTTCTCAAGGAGTTAAGCTCAGTAATAGCCAAACCATTATATTTAATATTCAAGGACTCCATCTCCACAGGCTCAGTACCACAAGATTGGCGTAAAGCAGATGTGGTGCATATATTTAAAAAGGGAGCTAGATCACAACCGGGAAATTACAGACCTGTAAGCCTGACTTCAATAGTAGGGAAACTACTTGAAGGTTTAATACGGGATAATATTCAGGAATACCTAATGGAAAACAAAATTATTAGTAATAGTCAGCATGGATTTATGAATGATAGATCTTGCCAAACTAACCTTATTTGTTTATTTGAGGAGGTAAGTAGGAATTTAGACCAGGGTATTGCAGTTGATGTGGTCTACTTAGATTTTGCAAAGGCTTTTGATACGGTTTCACACAAGAGGTTGGTGAGCATAATAAAGAAAATTGGACTCAGTAATAATATATGCACCTGGATTGAAAACTGGTTAAAGGACAGACAACAGAGGTTGTCATAAATGGAACTTTTTCAGGTTGGGCTAAAGTCGTGAGTGGAGTACCTCAGGGATCGGTACTGGGACCCCTGCTTTTTAACTTGTTTATTAATGACCTTGAGGTTGGGATCGAGAGCAAAGTCTCCATCTTTGCTGATGATACTAAATTGTGTAAGGTAATGGAATCAGAGCAGGATGTATTTTCTCTTCAGAAGGACTTGGAGAGACTGGAAACGTGGGCAGGTAAATTGCAGATGAGGTTTACTACAGATAAATGTAAGGTTATGCATTTGGGATGCAAGAATAAAAAGGCGACTTACAAATTAAATGGAGATATATTGGGGGAATCCTTGATGGAGAAGGATTTAGGAGTGCTTGTAGACAGCAGGCTTAGCAATAGTGCCCAATGTCATGCAGTAGCTGCAAAGGCAAACAAGATCTTATCTTGCATCAAACGGGCAATGGTTGGAAGGGAAATAAACCTAATTATGCCCCTTTACAAAGCATTAGTAAGACCACACCTTGAATATGGAGTACAATTTTGGGCACCAATCCTAAGAAAAGACATTATGGAACTAGAGAGAGTGCAGAGAAGAGCCACCAAAT
>WSYH01005443.1:0-44535 GCA_036426205.1 Ascaphus truei
TAAAGAAACAATTCATGCTTTTAAAATTATTACTGTTTTTCAACATAGGTTTGAAGCAGGGGGTGATCCCCATCCATTTCAGATCCGGGTACCCCCTGTTTCCTGAGGTACAGACCTCAAAAGGGGGTGCTGGTATCTCCGCAAAGTTGAAAGCCCCCGCGTCACACAAGTCCATAGGAAGCCGGACCCTGATGACATCACGGCTTCCTATTGGCCGGTCAGGGTGCGGGAGCTTTGAAACTCCGCTATTACGGTATCCCTGCTGGCCGAGCAGAGCAACTACCGGCACCCTCTACGGAGGTAAGTATCTCCGGAAGCAGGGTGTCCCCGGAGCTGAAATTAATGGGGTTCGCCTCCGGAGAACCCCTACTTCAATCCTACGTTAAAAAAAAAAAAAATCTCCAGCTTCAATTGCTTCTTTCACACGTGTCGGTTCGTTGCGGCTTTCCCTAGTATCAATGCATGTGTCTGCAACATCACTTTGTCGCGATTGATACCGTACGTGGACCCCAACTTCTCCAAGTGAAGATAGTTTAGGAGACTTGGTGCAATCCTGTGATGGACGAACGGAGATGTCCTTGCTTGGCACATGGATTCTGGCTTCACTGAATTAGGACTGAGGAGCGCATTGGTTGTGTTTCCACCACTAACAGAACACAGATCGAAAAACACAATCCCTCAGTCTTAACACTATTCTTATTGAGTGTGTGTGTGTGCACCTCCTGTACTGGAGGGGTGCGCAAAGTTTTTGGCGTGCGCCCCCCTGCCTGGTAGCCCCAGCGTTCGCGCCCTCCTCGGTTAGAGCCCGGTGTCATTTGACGCCACGTTGCCATGGCGACGCGTCGCCGAAGACCCGGCTGGCAACAGGTAAGGGACATTACAGAGGCCTCACGCCTCCACCAGCATTTAATTTAAATGCCTTGGGAGAGGGCACGAGGCCTCTGTAACCGCCGCGCCCCCCCCCTAGCAAATCTTGCGCCCCCACCCCAGTTTGCGCAGCGCTGCTGTACTGTACAGTGCTGATTACTGAAGGGAATTGACACTGGATGCTGATCATTAAGGTTGGTAGAGCAACTGCAGACTGCCAAAGATGAAGTAAAGCCTAAGAATAAGTATATATGAGTACCACTACAACTCATGCATCGGCCTCGACCCCCTTCTTCTTACGCATCCCATAGAGTGTAAGCTCTTCAGCGCAGGGACTCCTTTTCATAATGTTGGTTTTATGCCTGAAGCGCTGGTTCCCATTAGTGTTATATTATTATGCCCCGTGTGTTACTGCTGTGACGCGCTGTGTACATACACGGTGCTATATAAACAAAAATATACCACTGCGTTAACAACGGAGGCTCAATTTCCATTCTTGCAGCAGAAATACAACATAAAGATATTTAGATTGGGTCTAACGATCCTTTGCTCCTGTGTTTACAGCAGAAGGTTGTCTCGTAGTCAGACACAATCCCACTGCTTTGTAATGGATCTCCAGTGACTTCAAATGATTCTTTCCAGTAAATACCTCAAACAGCTGGAAAGACCTCCCATTCTCTGCCCGCTCCCCTTTAGAAATGGCAGACGCCTCTAACATTTTACCTACAAATGTTTCATCTTCTGCTAATAAGTAGGGTGGCCCCTCCCTGCCGTTCCCGGGCCGTACAAGATGCTCGTTGCTGCAAGAAGAAGCTTTAGGAGAAATGCCTGCCCACCCAACCTCAGAATATTAGTATTATTATGAGTGTTTATTGGTAAAGCACCAACATATTCCTTGGCGCGGTACAATGGGGAGTACAGAGTGACATAAACAGAATGACATACACATACAAATAAGGACAAACGTGCAGAAACAGATGCAGAAGGTAATGAGAGCCCTGATCCGGGGAGCTTGCAATCTAGAGGGAATAAGGGGCAATGTTGAAAGAAAAGGTGAAGTGGCTGCTCGGTGTGGGCTGGAGTATACATCAGGATGGAGTATGGTCCAGCTGCACTGCTGGATCTGTTAAGGTTGGTGGTGTGCATATAAGGCAAGGGTGGGCAACTCCAGTCCTCAAGGGCCACCAACAGGCCAGGTTTTACGGACATCTCTGCTTCAGTACAGGTGGCTCAATCAACAAGTGCTGAAGAAGAAATATCCTTAAAACCTGGCCCCATTGGACTGGAGTTGGCCGCCCCCTGATGTTTGGGGTTGTTAGATAGCATGGATAGCACAGCTTGTACCAGTAGGGTTGGGGGAGAGAATGGGGGAATGTTAGGGGTATGGCAGGTAGGCTTCCTTACAAAGCTTAGTTTTCAGGGAGTGTTTAAGCGTCTGAAAGCTGGGGGAGAGTGTGAGGGTGCGTGGTAGGGAATCCCAGAGACTGGGGCAGCACGGGAGAAGTATGTGGGTATCTACAGCAACACTGCACAAAGCATCACAGGCAGAAGCAATTGTGGGTGATCTGGGTAAGACATGGCAATGCACTTTGCAATGGTTTCCCTGTCATTACAGCCCCTACAAATGAATGTCCCGGGCACAGACTCTGCTCTCAGACACAGCAGCTCTCCACTGCAAAGAAAAACTCTGACGCCAAAGTTTTTTTCCACCTGGCAGAACTTGTACTGTGGCAATGAGTGTATATTTTTAAAACCATGACACACTGGAGTGTGACTGGCCTTACATTTCTCACTGGGTGGGTGCTGCTTTCGTTCTGTTATTCTTGTTACCTAACCCATTATGTTACCAATGACGTCTTTATTACTCCGTCTGGTGGGAGAGGGGGAAAGAGAGAGGGATGAGGGATTCTGTCCAATGTGCATTTCTACCTGCAAGTCACTTCAAGGTTTATTAAGAATATATATATATATATATATATACAGTGTTCGACAAACCTATACATTTGCACGCCCCAGGCGAGTGTATTTAACATCATGGCGAGCTCCTATTGGCCCAAGCAGCACACGTGTGGTACTAGGTGGCGAGTAGATTTTTTTGTTCGGCGAGTAGATTTTTTGGTGATTTGTCGACCACTGGCTATATATATATACAGTAAGGCCCTGCTCATACAGCGGGTTCCATCCATGGTGCCGTCGCAAAGCGAAAATCGGCGAAAGCGGAACCTGCAATTTTCGCCGTCTCCTACCCTTCTGCGCATGCGTGAACGCGGCTGTCCCCGTTCTGCGCATGCAGAGATGTGGCGGCCCCCTTCTTGGTACCGCAGAGTAGCGGAGCCCTACAGTATAGATATATATACCGGTATATAAAATCAGGAACAGGGCACACACAAAACAGAATATGAAATAAAGGTAATGAGAGGGTGCATACCGTCCAAAAAGGTACCGAAAAGGAAAACAGGACAGGCACTCACATACTCAAAAAAAGTGAAATTTATTGACTCAACATTTTGGACCCCACTGGGACCTTTCTCAAGAGACCCGCCCTAGAGTGGACCGAAACGTTGAGTCAATAAATGCCACTTTTTTTTGATTATATGTGTGCCTGTCCTGTTTTCCTTTATATACCGTATATATATATACTCACAACATGGCTGCACTCGCTGAAACATAGGGCCCGTATGGCAAGTCTGAGGAATAAAGATCCATATAATTAGTTATTCATCCCCAAAAATGAAATTATTTACCCGCACCAGAAAAAAGCCGTATAAAATAAAAAAGTTACTTTATTGAAACGTGAATCATCAGGGACCCATACTACTAGTACCCCAATACTACTTTTACTTTTTTTGTGGTGCTGGTAATAATTTCACTTTTTGGGGGATGCATAGCTAATTGTATGTGTGGATGAATATGTGTGTATGTATATATATATATATATATATATATATATATATATATATATATACAGTATATATACTGTATATATCCGAAAAATTGTTGGAGAAGAGAAGCTTGCAACCACATTATCTGGAAGATCACAGGGGAGGCTTCGTCCAGCAGTGGCTCAACAAGGGATGATGAATATATAAACGTGGCAATTGCTTGTTTCCGAGTATTTCCACGGTTAATGGCGTATTAGTCTACCAATAGTTCCTCACTGGGTTAGTCTAATGCATTGTTACCCCGTGCATGGGAACCCAGCTGTAGTTGGCAAGAAGACCCTCCAATATGGCGGAGTGGTGGCAAGGCGCAGGGGAGGCCACAGGAAGAGATGCTCAGAGCTTTGTCCCAATTCTGCTGCTGCCAGAATCACTCTACTCTTTCCTAGATCTGTCTCAGCATCTCCCCTCCTGAAATCCCTCTCCTGGCTTCCAATCAAATCCCGCATCTCACACTCCACTCTTCTCCTCACTTTTAAAGCTTTACACTCCTCTGCCCCTCCTTACATCTCAGCCCTAATTTCTCGTTATGCACCATCCCGAGTCTTGCGTTCTGCTCAAGGATGTCTTCTTTCTACCCCCTTTTTATCTAAAGCCCTCTCCCGCCTTAAACCTTTTTCACTGACTGCCCCACACCTCTGGAATGCCCTTCCCCTCAGTACCCGACTAGCACCCTCTCTATCCACCTTTAAGACCCACCTTAAGACACACTTGCTTAAAGAAGCATACGAATAGCACTGTGAACATTCTGAACACATGATACATAAAGCTTGGCCCCCTGCAGACGCACTTACCAGAACTCCCTCCTCCTGTCTCTGTACGTTCTCCCTACCTACCAATTAGACTGTAAGCTCCTCGGAGCAGGGACTCCTCTTCCTTAATGTTATGTTTATGTCTAAAGCACTTATTCCCATGATCTGTTATTTATATTATCTGTTATTTATTCGATTACCACATGTATTACTACTGTGAAGCGCTATGTACATTAATGGCGCTATATAAATAAAGACATAAAATACAATACAATTCTACCTACATCTCCACCCCCCCCCTCCCCCCCATGTTGCCTCTGGAACAATTGGGGAATAATAGCACATTGACACATTGGGATGCATGTATCAAGTGTGGACACAGGTTATTGAACCCATTCTACCGTTAACGTCCACTCAAGTCAACGGGAGCGAACGCCAGAACCAGCGAGACAAAGCGTAGCAGGACTTTGTGCATGTGCCCCATTCACATAGAGTTGCAATTCCACTTAGGATCAAAGTAAACGGATAAGCAATAAATTAGTGCTTCGACTGAGCCTCTGCTTGAGCCTGTGCTGAAGCAGGGATATCCATAATACCTGACCTGTTGGTGGCCCTTAAGGACTGGAGTTGGCCACCCCTGGCAACACATAGTTAAATATTGATGACTGAAATCAAATAACATAGAAATAAAAACAATGGCAGGGGCGCCATTTTTCTAACCCCAACGAATTTGCCACTATTAACAAGCACCATTTTTGTGGCCAATTCGAGGAGGGGGGGGGGGGGGGCATTGCTTATCTTTTCCTTCACCGTACTGAGAACGGAGTAAGATTCATGCCCTTTCCTTCTCTGGCACCTACAAGAGGTATAGAAACACAGAATGTGATGTCAGATAAGACTCCCGTGGCCCCCCGTGGCTGCCCACCCTCTATCGGCTGTAAGACCTCAGACCCTATTTGATCTTTGGGACTTTCTTGCCAATGTAGGATTTTGCCTTATGTCCGCCCCAAGCATAGTTGAATACCCTTCTGTATAATCTCATACCACCTTGGCTGGGAGGCTGTTCCACGTATCCACCGCCTTTTCCATCCCAAGCATGCTTGAATACCGCTCTGTCCCCGGTGGCCGCGGCTGCGCGTGATGGCTCGTGCTCGCCGCACACCAAATACAGCCCTCTATGCGGGCACACACAAAGCGCGATGCGCAACTGCCTTTGCCAAAAGACAAGTTTTTTTGTCTTTTGGCGCGGCGGACGAGCGTTGGCCACGTAACGGCTGCAGTTCAGCCAATGAGGGCGAACCAGCTGCGTGACGTCATGGCCGCGCCCCCTGCCACGCCCGCCCCTACAGAAAACGAAGAAAAAATAAAAACAACATCTCCATCTTCCTTAATGCCAAACTTGTGCGCCTCTCCCAGTAAGAAGGATTGCCCAGCCTTGTGCGACACCGTGCACTTGTTCCAAAGTTTGTCGTCGACAGAATTTGTGACGGGCAGCTGAGTAACGGGCCTGTTATAGCACTTTACAGGGAACAGGGCGGGGTGGACGTGAAGTCGGGAGCGGCTCAGCCCAAGGACTGATTTCTTGGGAGCGTTTCTCTTTCTGAGGTCATTGGAGAAATGGGATTCCCCACGAGTGAGTGAGACACAGAAAGGGAGTATAAATGAATGCAGATCACCGTGCTCACGCTTTACTGACTCAAGGAGCAATTAGCCGTAAGAACAAAAAAAAAACAGCCAGCTGGCTAAATTTAGACAGGAGCGGAGACTGGGAACAATTTCCAAGCACCATATAAAATGTTTAAACCTGTATTTAACACACTGCCTGCAGATAATCTACATTTCTAAGCAAGAAAGAAGCTGCAGACATAGGGGTCAGCGCAGAAACGTGTGTTTTGACGCACTGCTCCGTTTTTGGAGCTGCGTCATATACAAGGACAGTTACTTACATCTGATGCAGCATTTGAGACTTACGTCCCTTCAGATATGGAAGTTTTTTGGCAAATAAAAGGGAGAAAGAATAGGACAGAGACGCAGGATGTGATACATCTCATTATAATCTGTGCACCATGTAACTCCCCCAACTCCTCCTACTGACTCCCCTCAAATCACAGAGCAAGATATTAGGGCTGAGATGTAAGGAGGTGCAGAAGAGTGTAAAGCTTTAAAAGTGAGGAGGAGAATCCCCGTGGACCCCTGGCTATTCTTATCGAATAGAGTTGCACAGGGGCTATCCAGAGATGAGAACAAATTAGTTACCCACTTTGCAACCGCAGCGAGATTCCCTCTTTGGCCAAAAATCAGGAACAGAATTTGGTTTGTGTGTCAGATGGAGAAATTAACAAGTCTGGTTCATGACACTGTGTAACGCCTGAATGCCCGCAGACCTGGCCAGTCCCCAATACTGAGGTGGGTAAGGGTATAACACGCACCCACAGCAGTGAGGGCGTGCACGGAGTGTGGTATGATGCGTGGCCTGGTGAGAAAGGGTTAACTTGATACTTGCTGTGTCCGGGGTGCCAGAAGTCCGAGGGTAGAGATCCGAGAGCCGTAGGTCAGGGGCAGGAGAGAGCAGCGTAGTAAGGTCCAAAGCCGAGTCCAGGGAGTAGCGAGGTACACGAAGTCAACGAGAGCCAAGATCAAATCCAAGGGTATCCAACGGGGGCAGGGACAGGAACTGGTGCTGTAATACAGAAGATTGCCAGGCATAGATGACCGAACAAGCGAAGCTACAGAAGTATGCAGAGCGAGGAAGGAGAGGCCAGACTGGGGTTATATATGCAGGAGGACCAATGAGAGCAAGAGGTGGAGCGGAGGCCTGTCTGAGCGAGCCCAGGGATAGGTCCAGGTGCCCAGAGTGGGAGTCAGCCAGGTGAGTGGTGGAGACAGCCTGTAGCTGATGGGAGGCGGAGCCAGCGGTGCGGGAGGACGGCAAAGAGGATCCGGTGCGCGCGCCCTGTAAGGTTCCCGTGCACGCGCCCCGGTCACGTGTGGGAGGATGCGGCGTGCGCCGCGGAGGAGCAGCATGGCGTCCGACCGGAGGAGGTAAGGAGCCGACGGGGAGGGGGTCTGGGACGAGCGGCTGCACTGGGAGCCCGGGTGACGGGGACCCGCTGAGAGGCGCGTGTCCCCCGATCCCTTACAGTACATCCCCCTTGAGGATCGGACTCCGGACGATTCTCCCAAGGTTTGTGAGGAAATTTCCGACGAAATTGTTTAAGAAGAGCTGGGGCATGAATGTGATGACAAGGCAGCCAGGAACGTTCCTCCAGACCATATCTCTTCCAATGAACGAGGAACTGAAGTTTGCCCCTAATAAAACGTGAATCGAGGGATTCTGGCAGCAGCGTTTAGGATAGATTGTAGGGGAGACAGGCGAGAGGCAAGAAGGCCTTACAGCAGGAGGTTACAGTAATCAAGACGGGAGAGAATGAGGGTCTGTGTCAGAGTTTTAGCAGTCGAGCAACAGAGGAAAGGGCGTATCTTTGTAATATTGCGGAGGGTAAAAAACAACAGATTTTACATACCTTTTCAATGTGAGAGGAGAATGTGAGAGAGGAGTCGAGTGTGACCCCTAGGCAGCGTGCTTGGGCTACTGGGTGAATGATATGCTATGTTAAGTTTAAGTCGGCGGAGGGCAATCCAGGATGATATCGCAGAGAGACATTCAGAAACTTTGGTCTGTACAGCAGGTGTAAGGTATGGTAGGTGGGACGGGAGGGAGATGAGGGGTAGGTGGGACGGGAGGGAGATGAGGCGTAGGTGGGACGGGCAGCTGATCTCTCACCCCTGGAGGTTAGTCCGCTGTGAATGGGGACGGCACCGGTGGGAAGGGTATGAAGGATTGGGCTGCCCACTTGTCCAGCAGTAACACCGGTGTCCTAACGCAAGCTTCGGGACGGGCAAGTTTGAAGGCTTGGCAGCTGAGCGGTGACACCCCTAGGGCTGTCCCTTATACGCAGAATATAGACCAGTCCTTCCGGATATCCCTGCTTCAGAACAGGTGGCTCAGCTGTTGACTGGCCAACTCATCCAGAAGAGCCACCAATAGGGCAGCTTCTCGGGATCTCCCTGCTTCAGCACAGGTGGCTCAATCAGTGGCTCAGTCTTCCAAGCCGTGACATCCTGGTAACCTGAGGTGTTGGTGGCCCTTTGAGGGTAGGGTCGCTAGGCGGCTTCTCCAAAAATACTGGACGCACAATGGTGAAAGCCACGCACACCATGCTTAGCCCCGCCCCCAGGCTCCTGACACCTCCTCCTGATTGGCTGCATTATCCAATCAAGATGGAGAAAGCTGCCCAGCTCCCTAGCAACAGCCCCGCTCTCTCCCTGCTCGGGGAAATCCCGCGGCCCCCGAAGCCGGTCAGGTCACTATGTCCAGAGAGGTAATACCGGTATACACACACACGCCCAGAGAGGTAATACCGGTATACATATACACGCCCAGAGAGGTAATACCGGTAGACACATACACGCCCAGAGAGGTAATACCGGTATACACATACACGCCCAGAGAGGTAATACCGGTATACACATACACACCCAGAGAGGTAATACCGGTATACACATACACACCCAGAGAGGTAACACCGGTATACACATACACGCCCAGTTACCTTGAATTTGTTACTGCACAGAGTGTCCAAACACAGGACAGTCCGATTCAATACTAGACACCTGGCAACCCTAGCTGTAGTAGAATCTCAACATCAGGAGTATTCTATCAAAGCCGGAAAAAGGTTTTATAGACACGTTCTCTGTGAATTTAAATGTGGCGTCTTTAATTTCTATGTTAACAAAGGCAGCGGGGCTGTTCAATCCCCAGGGAGAAAGAAATCCCCGCACTGCTGTTTTTCCACAAGCAATTGTCTCCTTTGTAGATTTGACACTGTTACTTGAAGTGCAATTAACCTCTCTGTTTACTCTACAACTTCTGTGTAAACACCATGTGAACACCCCAAACCGGCATCCTACAGCTCAACGTACAGCGCTCCACGTCAATACAAAGCCCTCTTTTACACCGCTGGCTAATCGGCGTCTGTGCAGGCTTTCCTTTTCTTCCAAAACATGAAAATGCCACTTGTGAGCACACCCGCACGTCTCAGCCAGGCCTGCTTTTCACCATTATCTCCCAGCATGCAGTGCTTCCACTGCAGCAAGGGATTCTGGGAAACGACATGCAAATGAGCACCTTTTCTTACAGGTATCAGTCACAGCAGCACACCCGGCCGTGTAAGGCAGCGGTGCGCAAACTGGGGGGCACTAGATTTTCTGGGGGAGGAGCGGCAGTTATATATATATATATATTTAAATTAAATGCTGGGGGACCGCGCGAGGCCTCTATAATACACTTACCTTCCCTTCCAGCGTCCTGGTAACCCGGCGTCAAATGACGCCGCGGGGTCACGTGACATCATGTTACCACGGCGACGTGACGTCACATGACCCCGCACGTCATTTGATGCCGGGGTCGAGCAGGGGGGGGGGGGGGCACGAGGCGCCGAGGAGAAAAGGCAGGGGTGCGCGGGGGAAAGTTTGTGCACCCCTGGTGTAAGGGACGCAGATGCCCGGCGAAAGCAGTGGGCAAAAAAAAATAAAAAATCCATCCAAATACATTTTTTCGACTTAGAACGGATTAGACGCAAACTTTCAGCAATCTTCGCAAGCCCGCGCACACAAAGAAGAGGCGGCAGCGGCGGCGAGGTTTTCCCGCCCTGAGCTGAGGCAGCGAAAATGAATGTTCGCGCCACTAATGTTATCCGGGACTCGGAGGTGCCAGCGCAGTATTCGCCAATGTGCCGGATTCGCGGCTAACTGGAACTTCGGCAAAAAACTTGGCTCTATCTCTAGCGCTAACAGTGCACACAGTGCTGTGCGTCTAACTTTGCCTTGTCAGAGCCTGAGGCACATAGAGATAAAGCGACTCGACCCAAGGTCACAAGGAGACCGGACACTGGGATCCGAAACAGATCCGGCCCCTTCCAAAGCAGTATCTTACTCCAGGGGGGCTCACCTCCAGCCCTCAAGCCCACCCCCCTAACAGGGCTGGTTTTCAGGACATTCCAGCTTCAGCACAGGTGGCTCAATCAGTCCCTGCATCAGCACAGGTGACTCAATCAGAGGCTCAGTCTTTGACTGAGCCTCTGATTGAGCCACCTGTGCTGAAGCTGATACAATTGGTGCACTTCTAGAGAGAGGGCAGGGCTCAAAAAGGGGTGTGTCAGAGCCTTTTTCAGAAGAGGAAGGGGATGTTACTTTGTAAATGGTTGCTATAGAAACAAAAAATGCGTGTTACATTATAATACATTAAAAATGTCATTTAGAGTTGTTTAAAACAAAATGCTACACGTATTTTCTCATAGTACAGAACTGATTTATTTTAAAAAAAACCACATGTAGAATATTGCTTGGTCAGCAGCTTTAATATTTGAATCTTTCCAAAGGAACAGATTACAGGGATGCATTGCATAAAATCATGTCGTGTTTACTGATGTGTAGAACCTGTTTGTGGCCCGAGTTAAGGATTTGAAGGGTTAATGCTATATTTACATCATGTGAACGCAAAAAGGAAGAGGAAGAATATATAGAGTACCGGTACTCGGCAGTATTCTGACCTACGTCACACTCCGACCGCTGAGTATCGTAACATAGTACCAAAAAACTCAGCATATGTTAGTGGGGTACAATACCTTCTCCAGGTGCCTTCACGTGAAGTCCTAATTACACTCATGTTTGGGGGAAACAGTGAAAGAAATGTTGCCGTCTACACTAGTTTTTTTTTCTTCTCTAAACGAGACAATTGGTTTTCTGTCCTCTCATATAATCTAGTCTATGCATCAAGGTACACTGGTGAGACCCCAGCCCATAATTAAATTAAGCTTTCCATCTAAATGAATGGCTGTTCCAAGTCATAACATAAGTACTGCTCTTCCATTAGGAGAATATAAGCATTCATTCCCTACAAGCGACTGCTGCATGCCGCCAGCTTGGGAGACGTAGGGCTGCCAGCTCTGCAGTGCGCGATTCCGCTCCTCAAATCTCATGTGGAAATCTCAGCTCTCGTATTTATTTAGTATTATTTAATTTTAGCCTTTGCCAGTAGAGTAGGCAACCCAACACAAGGTAAGCATACATGGGCCAACATTGGGAAGCTGTATTTAACAGACCCAAGCCACATAGGTGTATTCGACAACGAGACGGCTTCTGTATTGAACACAATGGGCAATTATTGGGGGTTTTAGAAAGAGAGATTGTTTTTTTAAGGAGGGGGGCAGTTCTTACCACGAAAACTAAATACACTGCACTGTACAATGCAGCTCTATTCACTTCCAGCTCAACAATCGCTTGGGTTTACATACCCAAATCAAGTCCACCATGTGGACTTTGGGTGGTGATCCTCTCTGCTGCCCTACAGTCATACCCTCCAACTGTGCCTATTTAGCATGTACCGTACCTACCTTATGTCCTGCACCTGGTTAAACCAGGTATCGCTATTTCTGCCTGTGTGTGAGAATTGAGGATCGCTCCATTGCCTAACCTCCCTTTGGAAGAATCTCTGACCCTTCAGCTTGTTTTACATCTGCTTCTACAGTAGGTCAATAATTGGTTCGATAAATGGTCAGTGGGTCAAAGGAAAGTTATCAACATTTCTATTGGATGTGTATATTAATCTAAAAATAAAACCCAGAAATACAAGAGCTTCATTGGTAAAATGATCTTTGTGTAATGATATGTAGTTATGGGGCATAAGTCCCAAATACAGTGCTCAATCTAAGTCAGAGCTAGAACATGTAATAATAAAGTCCATGAATTTATGGGAAGTCAGCCTTTTTGCACAGCAAGATATTGGACCCAGTGCTTGATGAATGCATCCACAATAATGTTATCATTTGTAAAGATAAGTAAGGGTTAACATACCGTTAGTTTGTAGGATTGTGCCATACATGACCCTTTTGTTGCTTGCACTGTTACCGGTCATCAAGTCTCAAAGAGACATGCAATACTCACATAGGACTGCTTCCCTGGGTGCGTGCATCCACGCTCAGTGTGCAATATAGTGGTAGAAGAGATCCGAAGATTCCAGCGGTGCACAGCTCGTAGGAATGGGAGACCCGCAAGGTGTATCGAGTTAAAAGAGGCAGCTCTATGATTAAGGACTATGCTAGTCCGAAACGCATCAGAGCGTGTCCCCCATACCATGTTGTTCTAATAAAAATTCATTTTTAACCAACACCTTGCTGGTCTCCCATTCCTACGAGCTGTGCACCGCTGGAATCTTCGGATCTCTTCTATCACTTTGTGTAATGATGTCTTCATACGAGGCCCTCACTTGAGTGTAAGCTCCTGGGCCCCACATTTACCAGAGCACCACCGTGTTCCTATTTTCACGTAGCCAGTGTTGGGGAGCCTGTACTAGATCTCACATGTCCTTCCTCTTCTTTTCCAAAGGATATGAAGCTGCTAGGTGCCAGGTATCATTTGATTACACGCTCTTGCGGGTAAACAATCATTATGCCTTTAACTGCTACGAATACTGGCCACACTCCATATTCTTCTATGCAATTGTGATAGGAAGTCTTAAGGTTTTTCATGTTCTGATTTCTCTGTTTGCAGAGCAATTGGCACCATGGAACCTCTCTTAGTGTAAAGTAGCTTTGGCTGTGAAGGAAGTGAGAGCCAGGCTCTTCTAAGCACATGGGATACCCCAATATTTAGTTAGAACTGTTGGGGTCACGAGCTCTGTGTTTCTGAATCAGTAGGTAGCCCGTTGAGTACAGTTCACATTCAGTTTTCTGCCAAGTATATCAAGCTGGAATGAGGTGGAAATCAGACGCACATGTTATTAAATTCACAAGGTGGAAAAAAAAGAGGATAAGACCACTCAAGAAGGAATTAGTGACCTTTCTGCTTCTCTTCTAGCAGCCACACGTAAATCAAAGCGAGCAGGATATAGCATCGGGGATTTGGCTCTGGAATTAGATCCACGTGTTGTGAGGAAAGGACAATCTTTCAGCGGGATCGATGGATCACAAAAAACATGAAATATGACTTGCCTTAAGTCCGACTTTTCATTTCCAAGACTTTACCTGCTGTCAGCTCCGTTTTCCTGCTGAGCTCCATGTGGGCGCTATTAGCAACACAGAACTCCTGACACCCAAGGATATTGGCTGGTGTTTGAGATATTCAATCGTGGGGGTCTGGACATGGTTTGGAAATAGCACTTCATTATTTTCGGTTCTACAATGGTCTAAGCCGGGTTTTGCAAAAAGTCACATATTCTGCTACATTTCCAGGTGTTTCGTTCGTTCGTTCTCCCAATATTTAAGGAGTTTGTAACTCCATCGAATACCGAGATATCCCAGTAAAAAAGGCACAGTCTTTGAATTGTTTGAACCCATTTCCAACCACTGTGCCAGCTACTTGGGACAGTCCCTTTATCTCACTGCGGTTCAAACACAACGAGTAGTAAAGAAAAAGGATGGATGGGAAACCGCACACTCATAAATGTAAGGTTTATTCAAAAAGAAAGTAACTCAAAAAGACAACTTAAACACCGTGCAAGTCTGTGCAAAGTACAGAATAATAACAACAACACAGTCTATAAGGAAATCTCTATAAGAGCAAACTAGCCTAAACTGCAGTATACACAGAAGGACTGCAGGGCAGGTAATGAACAAATGCAGAACAGGTGAGGTGGGTGGGGGAGCAGCTCAAAAAATGAAAAGGGTGTAGGAGCCAAAAATATAAAATAAGGGGGGGGGCAACGTTTCGGGACAGAGCCTGTTCACAGGCCCGTTTCTGAGGTTCTATATAACCACAGTACTTCCCTTAAGATAAATCCACTGGAGCAACCCTAAAATTTCCCAATACCTAAATTAGCAACGTATCAGCATATAACAAAGACAAAAAGATATTCTTGTATGAGATATGTCCACAATGAATAGTAAGCTCCATGGAGCAGCGTTCTCAAATAGCTCTCATTAAATTACTCTGGGCATCTTAACAGCAAACCTGGTATGTCGAAATGGAAACATATTGCAAGTTGGTTTTGGAAAGCGTATGTTATTTCCTATGGTTTCACATAAATGAAACGAATCAGATTTGTTTAGGAATTGTCCTCGTTCTACTCACAGGAGCTATGTAATTCTCCGCAGCAAAACCGGAGCTTCGTTGGAATTGTTCATGTCGTGGCTACGAAACGAATATCTACGCTGTGCGACTTACAACTGTTACCCACTGTCCTCACGCTCCTCCCATTGCGGCATAAAACCACGAATCCTGGTCGAGGTAGCGACTACAGGCACCCTCCTGTCACGGGAGACCAGGACTAATACCAGGGATCAACTCGCCAGACAGAGACACAAGAGATCATCAAATTAATTTATTGGAAAAAAGTTATCCACAACCGACACATAAACAGACAACACACATACTCATATCTGGGGAAAACTGGGGTAACCTATAGTCCTAGGTGCAGGGATCGACCGCCTTGCAGAGATTTCCCCTGTTCTCTCTTCCCGGCAATGTCTTCTGAAGCAGGACTCCAGGCCTGACACCAGCACAGGACACTGCAGCTTCTCAGTTACAGCAACAACGTCTGCAAGTCTTATGGCCGGCTAGGGGTCTCCCTCCCTGTCTGCTGGGGGTCTCTCTTCCTGTCTGCTGGGGGTCTCCCTCCCCACCTTTCTATACACTAAACCCACAACATTGAAACATTCTGGGCCATGTGCTGTCTACGTGCCCAGCCCCCTGATTGGTGGGAAGAAATGCAACATAAAAAGAGTAACATACACAATGCAACAGGGAAAGGTCACAGACACTAATGCAACATTTTTCCAGCAAACAAAAATTAACCCCTGGTTCCTGAGGTGCTGGAACCAGGTTAAGACATAATACATTATACATACACATAACATAATACCAGTGTTTTATTGACAGGTAGGGGTAATGGCAGGCTTGACCTTTATTAACAGCAGCCATATTTGCCCCTCCTGTCACATCCCCATCAGAGGTAAATTATCTGCGGAAGCAGGGGCCCCCCAGAGATGAAATTAATGGGGTTTAGGTTTAGCTACGGAGATGCCCTGGTTCAATCCCATGTCAACAAAAAATAATGGGGGGAAAAAAACGACCAGCTTGGATAGCCCCTTTAATATTTACCTACTGTCTGTACGGCAGGGCCTGTGCTGAGCCTGTGCTGGCTGTGCATCATTGCTGACTCACTCGTATCCAGCCAAACAGCCGGACTGTTAAATTGACCGATCCTTCATACTCCCCTTAACCCAACCTCCCCTGGCTCCGCGAGGCAATACAATCTGTCAGGCCTTGGGCGGGAGTTACAGATAAAGCATGACGGATCTGAAAGGATTTCTAAAAAAAACTGTTAGAAAGAGATGTACATTTTTGTGGTCACTCCAGTTCGAAAACAGAAGGAAAACGTGTCCATGGTGGATTGTTTCTTGTAGATCTTGCAGACGAAACCTCTTTTTCATGAACTCTTCCATAATATAAAGGGGTTAGTTGGTGATGAAGCACAGTTATCTGGGTTAATGCCACCAGTTCCTATAGGACAGTGATTCACAACAATGCAGTATTTATCAGCGCATGAGAGGAGCGGGCAGTACTGTATTTATCAGCGCATGAGAGGAGCAGGCAGTACTGTATTTATCAGCGCAGGAGAGGAGCGGGCAGTACTGTATTTATCAGCGCAGGAGAGGAGCGGGCAGTACTGTATTTATCAGCGCATGAGAGGAGCAGGCAGTTCTGTATTTATCAGCACAGGAGAGGAGCGGGCAGTACTGTATTTATCAGCGCAGGAGAGGAGCGGGCAGTACTGTATGTATCAGCGCAGGAGAGGATATACAGTACTGCCGCTCCTCTCCTGCGCTGATAAATTAACAGTACTTGCCGCTTCCATCTCTGTGCATGATAATACAGTACTGCCGACTCCTCTCCCGCGCTGAATATTACAGTGCCGCCTTCCTCTCTCATCGTGAGAATACAGTACTCCCTCCTCTCCCCTTGCTGAATATTAGCTACTGCCCGCATCCCTCCCCGTATCAACAGTATGTCCGCGCACGTAAGGATTTATTCATGCTCTTCATCAGCTGGCCGCCTAGCGTACTTCCTTTTGTCAAATTCGTGTCTCTCTCGTCCACCTGTCCCATGCTGATATATACAGTACTGCCCGCTCCTCTCCTGCGCTGCTTGATAAATACAGTACTGCCCGCTCCTCTCTCGCTGATAATACAGTACTGCCGTCCTCTCCTGTGCTGATAAATACAGTACTGCCGCCTCTCCCTGTGCGTGATAAATACAGTACTGCCCGCTCCTCTCCTGTGCTGAAATACTGTGCGATAATACAGTACTGCCCGCTCCTCTCCGTGCTGATAAATACAGTACTGCCCGCTCCTCTCCTGCGCTGATACTACAGTACTGCCCGCTCCTCTCCTGCGCTGATAATACAAAGCCTGCACTCTCTGCGCTGATAAATACAGTACTGCCCGCTCCTCTCCTGTGCTGATAATACAGTACTGCCCGCTCCTCTCCTGGCTGATAATACAGTACTGCCGCTCCTCTCATGCCGCTGATAATACCGTCTGCCCGCTCCTCTCCTGCGCTGATACATACAGTACTGCCGCTCCTCTCCTGCGTGATAAATACAGTACTGCCCGCTCCTCTCTGCGCTGATAAATACAGTAATGCCCGCACTCCTCTCCTGCTTGATAAATACAGTACTGCCCGCTTCTCTCCTGTGCTGATAAAGTACAGTACTGCCCGCTCCTCCTGCTCTGATAAATACAGTACTGCCCGCTCCTCTCCTGCTCTGATAAATACAGTACTGCCCGCTCCTTCCTGCGTGATAAATACAGTATGCCCGCTCCTCTCCTGCGCTGATAAAATACAGTACTGCCCGCTCCTTCCTGCGTTGATAAAACAGTACTGCCCGCTCCTCTCCTGCGCTGATAAATACAGTACTGCCCGCTCCTCTCCTGCGCTGATAAATACAGTAATGCCGCTCTCTCCTGCGCTGATAATACAGTACGTGCCCGCTCCTCTCCTGCGCTGATAATACAGTACTGCCCGCCTCCTCTCCTGTGCTGATAATACAGTAATGCTGCTCTCTCTGCGCTGATAAATACAGTACTGCCTGCTCCTCTCATGCGCTGATAAATACAGTAATGCCCGCTTCCTCTGCGCTGATAAATACAGTACGCCCGCTCCTCTCCTGTGCTGATATATACAGTAACTGCGCGCCTCCTCTCCTGCCGCTGATAAATACAGTTACTGCACGCTCCTCTCTGCGCTGATAAATACAGTACTCCCGCCTCCTATCCGTCCCGTGCTGATAATACAGTACTGCCCGCTCCCTCCTGTGCTGATAATACAGTACTGCCCGCTCCTCTCTGCCGGATGATACATACAGTACTTGCCCGCTCCTCTCCTGCGCTGATAAATACAGTACTGCCGCCCTCTCTGCGCTGATAAATACAGTACTGCCCGCTCCTCTCCTGTACTGAATAAATACAGTACTGCCCGCTCCTCTCCGCGCTGATAAATACAGATACTGCCCGCTCATCTCAGCAGTCCTGTGGGAGGCACAGTGACAGAGAGGCACAGTGACAGAGAGCAGTCCTGTGGGAGGCACAGTGACAGAGAGGCACAGTGACAGAGAGGCACAGTGACAGAGAGCAGTCCTGTGGGAGGCACAGTGACAGAGGAGGCACAGTGACAGAGAGCAGTCCTGTGGGAGGCACAGTGACAGAGAGGCACAGTGACAGAGAGCAGTCCTGTGGGAGGCACAGTGACAGATAGCGGGGTATCTTCTCCATCACAGAAATGATGCACAGTGTGTGCTATGTGCTTATTCCTCCCATCTTCAGTGTGGAGATCACGTCTGATGAAGAGACCTCTGCAGTCTCCAAAGCTTATGCACCGCAAAAACTGGAATGGCCAATATAGTATGCACACACACACACACAATACAGTGCGGTATATAGTATGCACACACACACACACACACACACACACAGAGGTATAACAGGAAGAAGAGAGAGAAGCTTTATTGCAGAGGTATAACAGAAAGAAGAGAGAGAAGCTTTATTGCAGAGGTATAACAGGAAGAAAAGAGAGAGAAGCTTTATTACACAGGTATAACAGGAAGAAGGCAGAGTTAGAGAAAGAAAACATTGAATTAAATAAATGTTACACTTATGGGAGAAGCGGGCGCAAGGAGCAAATACAAGATTGAGTGAGATTACTAAAATAACGGTGGATCCAGCCAAACAGAAACGTTCCCTTTTGAAAACAATTGAAATGCTAACTCACGGTGCTGAGCGGGGCGCAGAGCAAAGTGCAAAGCGAGGCGCAGAGCAAGGCGCCGATTCATGTTGTGGAACAAGAAGCCGGAATTCCAGTAAGAGTCACATTAAAAACTCAGAGACTCCTTAAAAAAAAAAAGTGTGAGTGAAACAAGATCCAAGAACAAGTCTGCAAAGTGGAAAGATAAAACAGAGGCTGAATCAGAGAACTTATCCCTGGAAGACTCAGACAGTTTAAATCAATCAACTGCCAGGAAAATCCCAAAGGGTAAAGCTGCTAAAGAAAGGAAAGCAAAGGACCGGCGGCTAAAGGTTTCCACAGGAGAAGGTAACAGCCCTGAAATAGGGTCCAAAGACTTCAGGGAAGGGGATCACCCCAGGCTGTATCAGACTGTGAGCAAGGATCTATTCCAGAGCTTCCAGCATCCCCGGGGTTAATAGCAGAAGATTTGGTAAAAAGCCCATTGGATGCAAAGAAAGCAGCAGACACCTGTGAGGTTAGGTTATCTCCGACTCCCACGTGATGACCAATCTAGTTCTTTGAGCATTTCGCAGTGATGTGTGTTGTAGTTGCATTGGAGAACAAAACGACAAATTGAATTGTAGAGGGTGTCAAGTTTACTAAGGTGGGTTTGAGGTGCCGAGCCATATACTATGTCTCCATAGTCAATAATTGGCATTAGCATCTGCTGTGCGATACGCTTTCTGACCAGGAGACTTAGGGAGGATTTGTTCCTGTAAAGTACCCCTAGTTTGGCATAGGTCTTGGTTGTCAGGGTATCAATGTGCATCCCGAATGTTAAGTGGTAGTCCAACCACATGCCCAGGTATTTAAAATTAGTAACTGGAGTTAGGGTGGTGTTAGTGTTGGTTCTAATCTGGAGCTCAGTCGCTGGAAGCTTTAAAAATTTAGTCTTGGTCCCAAATACCATTGTTACAGTCTTGTCAGTGTTTAAAAACAGTTTGTTTTGGGAAATCCAGTTTTCGAGTCTCAAAAAGTCAGACTGATGTATGTGTTGAAGGTCAGAGAGGCTTTGGCTGTGTGCATATAGGATTGTGTCGTCTGCATACATGTGTATTGAGGCTTCCTTACAAGCTGTGGGAAGATGATTAATGAACACTGAGAAGAGTAGGGGCCCCAGAACAGAGCCTTGCGGGACACCACAGGTGATATCCAGGGGGTTGGAGTTAGAGCCTGAGATGGACACATGTTGGGATCTACCTGATAGGTAGGACTGAAACCAGTTTAAAGGATGCTTCCCTATTCCAGAGCTCTGGAGTTTGTTAAGCAGGATAGCATGATCAACTGTGTCAAAAGCCTTTGCAAAATCTAGGAATACTGCGCCAGTGAGTTGTCCCCGTTCCATTCCACACTGGATTTCATTGCAAACTTTTAGCAGGGTAGTTACGGTGGAGTGTTTGGGACGAAACCCAGACTGGAATTGGCTAGGGAAATTTGTCTTGGTGTAGAAATCGCTTAATTGGGAGTGGACACATTTTTCCATAACTTTGGATAGAATTGGGAGAAGTGAGATTGGCCTGTAGTTTGAGACAGTGTTTTTGTCCCCACTTTTGAAGATTGGGACAACTCTGGCAGTTTTCCAGGTCTTAGGGATATGGCCTGCAGACAGGATAGAGTTGACTATGGAAGCAATTGGTTTGCCAATGGCTGGGGTACCAAGTCGTAGGAACCTAGATTGTTGTAAGTCAGGTCCGCATTGGCTGCTTAGTTTTAGTTTGAGGAGCGCTTGTGTAATCTCCTCTTCAGATACTGGGCCAAATTGAAAATTGTGGGCAGTGTTGGGAGGGGGTGGGGCTATGTGTGTACTCCCAGGGTGAGATTCAGGTTTGTGGTTTGGGCTGCGTTTCGCTAATAAGTTAGTGGCACACCCCACAAAGTAATCATTGAATGCATTTGCAATGTCAGTGGGGTTTGTCAGAGTAATATCACCCTTAGTGATGTTACTTTGTTGTTGATGGTTCGGAGGCTGGAATATATTGTTGATAACCTTCCAGAAGTTAGCTGCGTTTGATGTATTGATAACCTTCCAGAAGTTAGCTGGGTTTGATGTATTTTGGTGGAGATTGTCAGAGTAATATTGTGCTTTTCCGTGCCTTGTTTGCCTTGTGCACATGTTCCGCATGCATCTGTAGTGATTGAGATCCTTGGTAGTGCCAGTTACTTTGTAGCTTTTCCACAAAGTATCCCTGAGCTGGTAGAGTGCAATAAGGTCAGTTGTAACCCATGGAAGGGGGGCCCCCCGTACCCTTATTTTGCATAGTGGAGCATGGGTATCGCAGAGTTTTAAGAACTCGGATTGGAAATAGTCGAGCGCAGAATCAGGGTCGGGATTAATGTATATAGCGCTTCACAGCAGTAATACATGTGGTAATCAAATAAATAACAGATAATATAAATAACAGATCATGGGAATAAGTGCTTTAGACATTAAGGAAGAGGAGTCCCTGCCCCGAGGAGCTTACAGTCTAATTGGTAGGTAGGGAGAACGTACAGAGACAGCAGGAGGGAGTTCTGGTAAGGGTTTCTGCAGGGGGCCAAGCTTTATTTATCATGTGTTCAGAATATCCACAGTGCTATTCATATGCTTCTTTAAGCAAGTGTGTCTTACGTTGGGTCTTAAAGGTGGATAGAGCGGATGCTAGTCGGGTACTGAGGGGAAGGGCATTCCAGACGTGTGGGGCAGTCAGTGAAAAACGTTTAAGGTGGGAGAGGGCTTTAGATACAAAGGGGGTAGAAATAAGACATCCTTGAGAGGAACGCAAGAGTCTGGATGGTGCATAACGAGAAATTAGGGCTGAGATGTAAGGAGGGGCAGAAGAGTGTAAAGCTGTAAAAGTGAGGAGGAGAATGGAGTGTGAGATGCGGGATTTGATCGGAAGCCAGGAAAGGGATTTCATGAGGGGAAATGCTGAGACTGATCTAGTAAAGAGTAGCGTGACTCTGGCAGCAGCGTTTAGGATAGATCGTAGGGGAGACAGGTGAGAGGCAGGAATGCCGGAGAGCAGGAGGTTACAGTAATCAAGACAGGAAATGCAACTTGTGCCAGTCCGTGGGCCACGAGAGGGCAATTTGTAAAAGGATTAAATGTAATTTATGCAATAAATTTGGACATTCCTATACAAATTGCACAGAAGCATGGCATAATATTTCAATAGTATGGGAGCAGGAAATGGACTTTGAAGACAATGATGCACTCTATGACCGAGCCCTGAAAGTTGCTGACATAATGTGTCCGGATCCGCCTGCAGATGGTGTCACGGGAACTTGTGAGAGGCTTATAATATACACTACCAAAATATTTCTGGGTTAAACTGAACACGACTTAGATATGATAAATTAGAGTTTATTCCTTAAATAAGGTGAACACACAAGATATACAAATAACAGGCAAAATAACCACTTACTTAGGAGTTGAAATGATGAAGTAATCAGGTTACACGATTAGCAATTCATGCAGCAATCATTAAAATACACACAGTCACGAAGAACACAAAGTACACTGAGTATAGGCTGGACACTGGTTTATATGAAATTTCCCGTCTATACCTTATTATTGAGTGCAGGCCATTGGAGAACAATTACCTGCTCCCAATCTCTCCTTGCCACCTCACCTGAGGGGCACCTTAACACCCGCCCACTGGGTGGATATTATTCTAATTAGGGGGCTTAGTTCCTCAGCCCCCGTCCCACAAGCCTGGCATCTTAAAGTCTAGCTTGGCCAGGATACCCTTTGTTTAAGGTGTGAAGTACAACACTTAATATCAAGTACCCATGTCCTGCATTCCGGTGTGCTCGCATACACAAGCAAGGTGGGGGAGTCTTTGATCAGGAGTTTATTATCGACCATTTTTCTCCCATCCTGATCATTAACATAACATATGGGCTCTGAGTTTTCATCCCAGACCCAAAATACAATTCATACTTTAATACCTTCATATATTAAAATAATCCGTTCTGCTGGGCCCAGTGGGCTGACACTTGCCAATCCCTCATGCCGGAGGGGACTCTCCATGGTGGTCAAGTTTCAGCTCTCTGCGACCCCCAGAACCGGAGATACACAAATACAGTTGAAAATTTTTATTTCTTTAACACAGGATTCTCCGCTTAAAAATGAATCTCTGCTTTTCACTCGTTTCCCATTGAAATCAACAGGCTCCGCCGCCATGGGCTTTCAATGGAGCAACTCCGCCGTTGAAGTCAATGGGTTCTGCCGCCATAGACTTTCAATGGGGCAACTCCGCCATTGAAGTCTATGAGGCTTTCTCCACCATAGCCTTTCAATGGAGTAACGCCGCCATTGGAGGCTATGGGGAACATCACCAACTTTACATTTGCCCACACTCTGTCTGGTTGTTCGGAGAGGGCTGGAAATGGCCATGCAGTCATGCCGGAGTAGTGGCTACATGCGACCCAAATCCCAGCCCTCTGGTCCTCACAGAACCGGAGATATGGACTTACACTATTTACCGTTTTGGACTTAGCCGTTTTAACGCCACGCGGCTTTTCCCCATTGGAATCAATGGCTGGCGCCGCCATAGGCAATGCATGGGCGAGCGCCGCCATTGGATTTAATGGGACCTCCGCTCCGCCATTGTAGGTGAACTTGACCTCAGTGATAAAGCTCTTTTTAAAGACATTGTATCCGCTCTTGCGGTCTGCGGTTTGGATGGCTGCCAACCCGTTCCTCGAGGTCGGCGTCGAGGAATCCCCATTGAAGTCAATGGCCCCATTGACTTACAATGGGAAACCGCCAGATCTGCCATTGGAATGTATGGAGCTGCAATGGCGATTATAGATAGTGTAAACATGGCCCAGGGAATGTCAGAAGACCCCTTAGAAGGAACCTCCTCAAATTTACTTCCAGCAGGGAACGATCTGGGGAAATAGATGATCCTACTATGATGGTAATTCAAGTGGGAAAAAAATAAAGAAAAAGAGCGCAGGATTGGGTACAGGCAAAAAAAGGAAGAAGGGCACAGTACAAAGACTTGGAGGGATTCTTCGACATCCTTCAGGTTATGCTGATGTAGCTGTGTTTCCCCCACCCGGTCAGAGATTTGTCCATTACTATGGTGTATGGTGCATATACCTGCTGGCAACAGGAGGGCTGAGTCATCCGCCGATGGTAGTGGGGACACAGGACTAGGCTTCTGGGGTTCATACCCTACATATCTCTTTAGCAGTGCAGCGCCTCCATCTGCCGTAGGCTCCAGGTACTGAAGGTGATCTCCCACGGTAGAACTATTTACCTCTCCTCCCAGTAAGGTCACGTACCAGACAGGAGGTATAACAGGAATGGTTTATTACTCTTCTGTACAGTTACAGGAACAAGGCAGGCTTCTGCCCAATGGAAAAAGAATATGTATCTATAGGCGCCTATATAAATAAAATGAGGACTGGAGAAGGCCCAATACTCAGCTTCTCAAATGTGTGACCTGCCTTCCTCAAGTGGGGGAAGGCACTCCTTAATTTGAGTACACCGGGAGGAGGGCACCAGGTCTGACTCATGGATTGGTCATGCCCTGGCCTGATGTCACCGCCTCCTGCTGTCACTCAAATGCAGTACCAAAGAGGGTGAAAACCCCATATCAACTACTGGCAGCCTGATTGTTCCAGGGTTTACTGCCAGGAGGGAAGCAGACTAGTAGCCAAAGGTGGCATGGCTACACTGGTAAAGTTCCTGAGGTGCCTGTAAAGAATCGTTTTACTGTTCTTAGGAAGGATTGGGGGTCAAGAGCTGAAGACCCTGATGTAGAGGAAGTATCCTTATCCGAAGAGGAGCATAATATGGACGTTTCCATAGTGACAGACTCTGACATGATCCCAGCTTCAGTGACCATTAAGAGGTTTGCGTCATTGGGTATAATATGGGGAAAAAGAAGTAATATTGCACCTTCTTTGGCTAAAAATGGCTGTTTCCATAAGTGACTCTTTAAAGGTAATAACTGTTAATGTGGCAAGTATAAAAACGTGGAAAGCCCGAATTTTAGCTTAAAATGTATTAAAACATTGTGATGCAAATATTATTTTCTTACAGGAAACGCGATTAAATACAAAAAGTGACATTTACAAAGCCAAGCAAGACTGGCAGGTAGGGCCCTCATTTTGGTCCATAGGAGTTACACCTTATGAAGGCGTAGCGATTTTATTTAAGGAGGTTGAGATGAGATGCCATAAACTGTTAGAAATTCAGGAAGGGCGATGTTTACTTCTAGATGTTACTGTGAATAAATTAGATTTCCGCTTGATTAATATCTATGGACCGCAAACAATGAAGGACCGTAAACAATTATTTAGTAGGATAAGACCTTTTCTGTTTACTCCTAAAATGGTCATTGTTTGTGGTGATTTAAATAATATCTCTAGACTGAAAGATCAAGGTAAAATCTATGATAGCCTAAATATTCATATTAAACATAATACTGAAACATCTGGTTTACTTACTATAAGGGCCAAAGTAAGAGCAGAATTGGCCGTGTAAACAATGTATTTAAAAAATGGTATCTTCAGATATTAATTTAATTCCTGTTGAATTTTCAGACCATTTAATGTTATCTTTCACCCTGAATATCAATGATACTTTAAGGATGGGTAAAGGCAGCTGGAAACTGAACATCTCTACTTTTGAACATAGTGAGACACAAGACCTATTTAGAATATTTTATGAGAATCAGAGGTCATTACAAGGACTTTATGAAGATTTGGCGGATCGGTGGGAGGGACAAAACGGAATATAATCTCTTTTGTAAGGAAACTAGCAAACGGGAAAAGTAAAAATAATTATAAAAAATATCAACTCTTAAGAGGGAAATTATGCCAGCTTTATTCGCAGTTCAATGAGGGTAAATTAATAGATCAAGGAGATATAAAGGTTAAAGATAAAATGAAATAACTTCAATATGTAGTCAGGTCCCGCTGGTCCCTGGTTCCTCCGCGCGTGTCGTCGTCCCCTCCTCGCCCTCCGGTGGCAGCAGGGATTGTCACGGGTGCGGGGAGGTTGATGCGGGCGAGCGGGTTGCCGGAGACCAGCAGCGAGCGGCAGTAAAGGGAGGCTTGCCATGTCAGGGAGGCTTGCGCATGCGCAGCAGAGCACCCGGCGCCCATTACAATTTTCACGCATGCGCAGAGGCTACAAAGTTTCGGCGGCCATTACATACATGCTCTGCAGGGGGAACTACAAGCCCCATAGTGCTTTGGGGCATAGGTCATGGGGTGCAGCTCAGCCAATAGGGCTGTTAGGATCCTCTGAGGAGAAGAGATACATTTTCGCGCGTTTGGAGCCACACTAGTCAGTTGGAGCCAGGACAGACAAGGGGAAGGTAGGGTCTGAGTGTCAGTGGCACTCAGACTAGGCCAGAGAATCCCCTTAGGTCCCATATAGGCCCCAATCACATGTAGCTTGTGGCTGCTTCAGGGAAGGACCTTAGATAGGAACGTTTCCCCATTTTACTGTAGTGTCAGGGACACAAGGAAGACGCCGTGCGGTGATCGCGGCCTGTGGTCTGGGACCAGAACACTGCGGTGTTATCAAAGACTATTAGAGGTCCTCCTACCGGAGTCCACCCAACACAAAGGCAGACGCCATCGCGGACGCCCACGTCGCTTGATCAGATGGATTCTCGTTACTAAGTCGGCCGCACCGAGTACTGGAGTACTCGGCAGGTACCTCAACAAAGTGCACCAACAGTTCACGGGATAGCGCTACTCCCTACACATTTGGGTTGGCTGGACACTGTGAATGGGACATCAGGGTATTGGTGTCTAGCACCCGATGTACTTTGGGACACTCACTGGTTTTACTGGGCGGGATGTTCACTATACTGGGAGGGGGTGTTATGTTATATGTGCGGTCAGTAAAGGTTGTTATTATATACCGTGTGTGTTTACTATTACTATTGGTTCCTGTGAGGGGCTCCTCCCACTACGCTGGGATCCCTCGCAGGTGGAGGCGCTGCACCAAGACGATAATTATACCACCCAGGCTCCCCGTGGCGGGGGCTTGGGCCCTCTGTGTGCCAACAGGTAACGGCAGCACCGGTAATCTCTCTATTTAGGGGGAAAGAGGGCTACAAATATGATAGATATGTATCATTAATAAAGGAGCGAGATTTGGGCTCACAGAAATCTTATATTTCACCAGATCCCTTTCTCACAGAAATCTTACATTTCACCAGATCCCTTTCTCACAGAAATCTTACATTTCACCAGATCCCTTTCTCACAGAAATCTTATATTTCACCAGATCCCTTTCTCACAAAAATCATATATTTCACCAGATCCCTTTCTCACAGAAATCTGATGTAGCCAGGTCCCCCTTCGGTTCAGGGCCCCCCCTCTGGGTACTCACCGTGCCGTGCGATCGATTGCGGGGAGGTGTGGGGGCATGAGCATGCGTGACGCGTTCTCTTCAGGTTGCGGCCGGTTGCTGGAGACGCGTGTGGCCGGTTGCTAGGGCCGCGGTCGGGTCGCGAGGCGCGCCGGCGGTTCCCGGTGCAGGGCGCCGCCATGACAGTGCTTCGCGCAGGCGCAGACTGCCGGTGCGACGGGAGGCCCTGAGATGTATCGTGCATGCGCGAAACAAGCGCGCGAAAGGCCACCAATGACAGGAGGGCTCTGTAAGGGAACTACAAGTCCCATGAGCCTCAGCAGCGCCCCACGTGACGACAGGGAGCCAATAGGGCTAGAGAATCTCCCTGCAAGGAAGATTTAGATACATTTCGCGGGCTGGCAGCTTGTGAGTTGGTGACCGGAGCAGCTAGGGGAAGGAGGTAGGGTGCAGGAGTCAGTGACTCTCTGCACTAGGCCAGCAATTCCCCTAGGCCCCAGATAGCCCTGAGTCATATTAGTGAAGTATTGTAGGGACAGGCCCCAAGTTAGGGATCTGCCCCATTAGCTACTGGATAGTAAGAATAAAGAATACTGCGTGTCTTGCTGAGCGAGCTGGACTATTATCAGGGTGGGATCGCCCCTGATGGATCATCCTGTGTTGGATCCGGAAATCGTGCAGGAGTTCGCCGGGATGCTTTGTGAAGTCCGTTGCAGGTCCGAGCACTGGAGTGCTCGGCAGGTAACCCATACCCTCACGTGCACCAACAAGGCCTATCAACAGACATAGTGGCTGCGCAGTCACACACACACACACTGGTATAGGACTTGGGAGTGCGAGACATTTGGTTGGGTTTGCTGGACACGGGGAGGGGTCTCTCTGTGCAAGAGTTAGCGTCCGCCGTGGCGTATAAGGTATTAGCGTCCGCCGTGACGCATACAGTGTTGGCGTCCGCCGTGGCGCAGAGTTAGAGTTGCGTGATACGCAGTGATTAGTGTCTTCTCTAGAGAGGGACACTTGTTATATGAAGTGTGATATATCTGTGTTATTGTGTTCTAAACTAAAAGCTCTTTGGTTATCTCACAAACGTGTATATGGTTATTGTGATTGTCCTGCGAGGAACCACTCCCCCTCTGGTGGGAGCCATCGCAGGTGGAGGCGCTGCATCGAGTAAGTGGTTACTCATTAGTATCATAATTGCCCCAGGTTTCCCGCGGCAGAAGCTCAGCCCTCCTGTGAGCCAACAGGTAACGCACCACACACCTGGTAACAATCTATGTTCTCCGCCCATAGTATAATCTGCGATACGGTGGGGGAACACCCGTTACACTTATATTTCACCAGATCCCTTTCTCAGCTGTAAAGGAGCGGTGGGAAAAAAACTAATCTATGGGCTTTATAACTCTGGTGGTAATTATAGAAGGAAGAGTAAGGAACTTTTGGATATAGTCAATAATTTCTATGCAGTTTTATTTAAAGACCGGAGGGAGAAATAGGGAGAAAAGGGAAATTGGTAATTATGTTATGTTATATTATATTAATAAATTGATTATTCCTAAATTAACAAAGGTAGAAGAAACAAACCTGACAATGAAAGTACTAGATAGTGAGGTCAGGGATGTAATAAAAGGGTTAAAGAAGAATAAAACCCCTGGGACAGATGGCTTAACAGCAAAAATTTGTAAGATTGTTTAGTGATTTGTTAGTTCCTGATTTGACTAAAGTCTTTAACATAATGTTACAGGGAGGTAAGATGTCCGGGTCCATGTGCAAGTCTCTTCTGGTTCTGTTACATAAAAAGAATGATCCAGCGGATACAAAGAACTCATTTCTTTATTGAACACAGATCGGAAAATCTTAGCCAGAATTTTGTTTAATAGATTGAGAGAGGTATCTGGGAAACTAATCTGTAAGGCTCGGTATTGTGGCATTAAAGGACGTAATATCACAAACGCAGTCATACACGTAAGAGAGATTTTCGAGGTTTGTGAAGCTCATAAATTAGAGAATTATGTTTTGTGCTTAGATCAAACTAAGGCATTTGACAGAGTAAACCACGTGTATCTCTGGGAAGTCTTATCCGCGTATGGTATTCCCAATTCATTCATAGGATGGATATCCTTGTTATATAAAGATGCAGTGGGATGACCACCAATAAATGGCTGGATAGGGAAAGAATTTAGCGTTGAGTCAGGGGTACGCCAGGGATGTCCTTTGAGTCCTCTTCTGTATGTTTACGCAGTAGATCCATTTTTGAGGAAATTGGAATCAAATAATCTTATTGATGGGATCGAAACAGCGAAAAACCGGACCCTGAAATGTATTGCGTACGCAAACGATATTTCCATTGTCGTGTCGGGAAAAGAAGCTGCGGAAGAGAGTTTTAAAAATATTAGAGAAACAGTAGGAAAAAGCAGGCACCAATAACACAGGAAAAAATGAATGAAGGATATCCAAGGGAGCGTGTGCCCATTAAAAAGTGTATTTAATGGAATCTACAAAAATAACAGCAGCATTACGGGGTACAGGGCCCCCCACCAACGCGTTTCGAGCGCAAGCTCTTTTTCAAGGTGTCTAAATAACCCCCAGAAGCGCGCTATTAGCCACCAGCTGCCCACTTCCTGAAACTTTCAGAAGTGACGTCGGCGTGATGACGTCAGCGCGCGACGTGAGGAATACAAAAAATACAAACTTTATTAACAATATACAAAACAACAAATCTAATGCTAGAGATACAGAAAGGAGTACCTGATATGTCCTCCAAAACGAAAAAAACACTAAAATAAAGCACAGAATACAAATTAAAAAGAAATATCATGAACGAAACTATGAATATTCCTATTAAAAGAAAGAAGAAACATACCAATCAAACGGATAGACTTAATAATAATTATATAAGTGCATATTCATACACAAGGTATAAATTAAAGCTGTTAAGTATATGCACATGAAAAATGTCATAATCCATTTGAAAACTGAAAAAGTAGTATAATGTACTGTTATGTATTGGGAAGTGACTAAACTATGGTCAACATTTAAACAATTAAATATTAAGTCCTAAACAATTATAATGTTTAACCCAATTGAGTAATACTAAAATTGTAATATGATATACTATCAAAGTGATAGACCATAATGAGGGAAAACCACACATGCTAAAGCTATAATAATGCTAATGGTCTTGATAAATCCATAAAACAAGATAGCTGTAACATCATTGTTTTAAGTAAAAAATGAAAATACAGGCAATGTGCAAAAAATGAGGAAACGTCCTATGGATTCTAAGGAAATACCTTAATAATTAGTATGCAACAATATTCAATTATTGATTATCAATCATCAATCAATGTAGAAAAGGTGCCAAGTCCCAATCAGAGTTCAGGCCAGAGGGGATTCTTGTTTTTAATGTAAATATCCAATAAAGCTCACGCTTATCTAGGAGTTCTGCCCTATTGCCACCTCTGACTGGACTTGGCACCTGCTCTATCCCCCTATAGGTAAATGCATCAATACTACCCATTCTACAATTGGTAAAATGTTGTGACACCGGGTGGATGAGATCTCCTTTTCTAATGAGTCTCATATGCTCCCTGATACGTACCTTCAGGGCACGGGTGGTGCGGCCCACATACTGTTTACCACATCCGCAATTCAAAACATAGATTACGAATGTGGTATCGCAGTTAATGAAGGACGTAACAGGGAACTCACACCCAGTGACAAAAGATTTAAATGATGAATTGGGAAGCATATATCTACATGAGATGCATTTAAGACATTTGAAGCTTCCTTCCGGCGATATTTCCATTGTCGTGTCGGGAAAAAAAGCTGCGGAAGAGAGTTTTAAAAATATTAGAGAATTTTCAAGTGCTTCCAATTCTAAAGTTAACGTAGAAAAGAGTAGCGCGATTTGGTGTTTTTTAATGTTATTTATCTGAAATATAATTTTGCCCATATTATGCAGAAAAATGACCTGGTCTGGCCAATGTGCTTTTGGAAATGGGTTAGTCCTTATGTATTGGCGTGGGAGTGTGGGGGAGAAGTCTAAACTATGAGAGTGAAATCTGGCTATACCCCGGAGTATGTGGCCCAAAGCGTCAGACTTTTAAGAAGGTGGAAAATAAGCAGTAGGGAGATAGAATTTTTTTATAGGAAACACATTTATGAGAACATTATTAAGAAATGCTTTTCTTCCCCATTAACCCTGAGAGATTGTGCGGGGGAAGATTTGAGTAAACCCTTAAAAGTTTTGAATAGCAAGAGAATTCCACCAAAATATAAGGATATTACCTGGTTGGCCTTTCATGGCAAATTGTATGTACAAAGTAATATTAAACACAGGAATGTATCAGACAGAATGTGTCCTAGAAATTCATGCAATAATGAGGTAGAATCAATGGATCATTTTATGTTACGGTGTCTCGTAAGTAAAGCGATTTGGGAAAGAACGACATGTTTTTTTAGTTTGAATATGTAAGTTTATTTAGTTTGAATACGTAAGTTTCCAATTTTGGGTAAACTTACATATTCAGAATGTATCTATCTATGGAATTTTTAAGAATAAACATAATTATAATGAAGGTACAATATTCCTGATTTATAGGAATTGCTAAGTATAATTTGTGGGTGGCTAGGTGCCAGGTTTCAATTAAAAATTTGTATATTTCCGAGGAGGAAGTTTTTGAGGACATTATAAAAGCCGTTAGAAGAGTTAAGGAAAACGAGAAATTGCTTTTAGAGGAGAAAACTTGGTACAAATGCTGGGCTAATATTTGTATAATGTAAGTCCGTCCAATCAATTGAGAGAGAATTGATAATCTAACTATTTGGTATGTGTCTGTGTGCTGACTCCAATCAATTGAGAGAGAATTGATAATCTAATTAACTATTTGGTATGTTTGAGTTGATTAGGCAAACCCCTCCTTTAAGTGTTAGTCAAATGCATGTGATTAGGGTACTTAAGTCAGTGTAACTTGGCTGTGAGCCATATGGCTGTGTAACATCAAAAGAGTCACATCTTAAGTGTCATATCTAAAGTGTCTACAAGAGGTGAAGATTGGAGGAAGATCTGGACTCTGCATTACAACTTTGCCACTGTGAGACATTCACTTTTAACATCTGTGATTATTTGTTCATTTTTATCCTCCATTACCTGTGAAGTCTCTCCTCCTGTATCTCACTATGCCCTCCCTACTGCTTTTTCTGTTTACTGTTTCCTCACCCCTTTGTGAATGTCTCTGTTCTCTCCAACTTCCCCGCTCCTCACTGCGCCATTATTTATACACCTCTCTCCCATCAACTTCTATACCCCTCAATAAAAAACATTCACACCCTCTATCTACTCCTTCCTGCTGCTAGGGATCTCCCCGTAGCCTGAAGTCAGACATACACACCTGATCTCACTCATGCCTCTCTGCCATCTCTTCCCCTGTAAATGGTGTGAACCTTTTCATTTAATACTGACCAGCCTTAAATCTCACCCCACAAATCAAGTATCCCAATAGCCTGCACTCATGGCTATCGTCCCACACTCAGTCACTCCTACCACCCATTGTGATCAAGCACTGCCATCTACAGCACTTACTCCCTCACCTGCTGTCTCTGTAAGTTTCCCACCAAACCTCTTAGATTGTAAGCTCCTCAGGGCAGGGATTTCCTTTCCTATTGTCTGATCTTGCTGCACTTATTGTATAATTATAATTCCCTGTACTGTATTCTCTGTGAAGCGCTGAGTACACTTTTGGTGCTATATAAATAAAGACATACAATACAATACTGTGCAGTTTGTTTGTAAATTGATTGTTCTGTGAAATGTATTGCTGGAATTTTTTTTTCCAATAAAAAAGAGTTCCTCCTATTACCCCATATAACCGCTCCCTATAACTCCTCCTATTAGCACCATTCGACCCTCGTATAAAACTAATCACTCCACCCCCCCTTTATCCCCAACAACACAAGTCTCTGCCACCATCGTCTTTTCTCCCCACCACCGCATTCCCTCCCCCCACCCACCCCTTTCCCTCCCATACCCACGCCACCACACCCCTCTCTCCTCCCCCACACCACCATTCTCCCCCCCCCCCACCCCAACCTTCTCCCACATTTCTTCCAACACCCAACCCAACCGTTCACCCGCTGTCTCGCCCATCACCGTCCATCACCACCACCTTCTCTCCCCATCACCTCTCCTTCTCCCCCACCCTCCCTTCTCGAGACATGCTGGGGGGTTAGGAGAGAGACATGCTGGGTGGAGAGGAGAGAGACATGCTGGGGGAGAGAGACATGCTGAGGGGAGAGGAGATAAACATGCTGAGGGGAGAGGAGAGAGACATGCTGGGGGAGAGGAGAGAGACATGCTGGGGGAGAGAGACATGCAGAGGGGAGGAGAGAGACATGCTGAGGGGACAGGAGAGAGACATGCTGAAGGGACAGGAGAGAGACATGCTGGGGGGAGAGAGACATGCTGGGGGGAGAGAGACATGCTGGGGGAGAGGAGATAGACATGCTGAGGGGGAGAGAGGAAGGAATGTGGACGGGAGAGGAGAGAGATGCTGTAGGTAGATGAGAGAGACATGCTGGAAGGGAGGGGAGAGAAGAGAGACATGCTGGAGGGGAGAGCAGAGAGACATGCTGAGGGGAGAGAGACATGCTGGGGGGAGAGGAGATAGTTGCTGGGGGCGAGAGGAGAGAGATGCTGTGGGAGAGAGGAGAGAGATGCTGACGGGGAGAGACATGCTGGTGGTAGAGGAGAGAGACATGCTGGAGGGGAGAGGAGAGTATTCTGGGGGGAGATGAGAGAGACATGCTGAGGGGATTGGAGAGAGACATGCTGGAGGGGAGAGGAGAGAGATGTGCTGTGGGGGGAGAGAGGAGAGAGATGCTGGGGGTGAGAGAGGAGAGAGAGATGATGGCAGGAGAGAGGAGAGAGATGCTGGTGGGGGAGAGGAGATAGAGATGCTGGGGGGAGAGGAGAGAGACATGCTGGGAGGTGAAGGCGGAAGAGAGAGACATGCTGAGGGGAGAAAGGAGAGAGATGCTGGGAAGAGGAGGAGAACATTGCTGGGGAGAGAGGAGAGAGACATGCTGGGGGGAATGGAGAGAGACATGCTGGGGGAGAGGAGAGAGACATGCTGAGGGGGAGAGGTAGGAGATATGCTGAGGGGGATAGGTGGAGTATGTGAGGGGGCGGTAGGAGATTGCTGGATGGGAGCGGGAAGGAGAGAGACATGCTGGGGAGAGGAGAGAGACATGCTGGAGGGAGGAGAGAGACATGCTGAGGGGATTGGAGAGAGACATGCTGGAGGGGAGAGGAGAGAGATGTGCTGTGGGGGGAGAGAGGAGAGAGATGCTGGGTGAGAGGAGGAGAGGAGAGGATGCTGGCAGGAGAGAGGAGAGAGGGGAGATGCTGGTGGGGGGAGAGGAGAGATGCTGGGGGGAGAGGAGAGAGACATGCTGGGAGGTGAGGCGAGAGACATGCTGAGGGTAGAGAGGAGAGAGATGCTGGGGAAGAGGAGAGAAACATGCTGGGGAGAGGAGAGAGACATGCTGGGGGGAATGGAGAGAGACAGCTGGGGAAGAGGAGAGAGACATGACTGAGGGGCGCTGAGGTAGGAGATATGCTGAGGGGGGAGGTAGGAGATATGCTGGAGGGAGAGGAGAGAGACATGCTGGGGAGAGGAGAGAGACATGCTAGAGGGAGGAGAGAGACATGCTGAGGGGAATGGAGAGAGACATGCTGGGGGAGAGGAGAGAGACATGCTGAGGGGAATGGAGAGAGACATGCTGGGGGAGAGGAGAGAGAGATGCTGGAGGGAGAGGAGAGAGACATGCTGGGGAAGAGGAGAGAGACATGCTTGGGAGAGAGCAGAGAGACATGCTGCGGGGAGAGAGGAGATATATGCTGGGGTGAGAGAGGAGAGAGATGCTGGTGGGAGAGAGGAGAGAGATGCTGATGGGAGAGAGGAGAGAGATACTGGTGGGAGAGAGGAGAGAGATGCTTGGGGTGAGAGATGAGAGAGATGCTTGGGGGAGAGGAGAGAGATGCTGGGGGGGAAGGAAAGAAAGACATGAGTGGAGGGGAGAGGAGAGACACAGAAGGGAAAAGAGAGAGAGAGACACGAGGGGGAGGGGGGGACAAATATACATGCTGAGGCTAGAGGAGAGAGACATGCTGGGGGTGAGAGAGGAGAGAGATGCTGGGGGAGAGGAGAGAGACATGCTGGGGAAGAAGGGAAGAGAGACATGCTGGGGGTGAGAGAGGAGAGACATGCTGGGGGAGAGGAGAGAGACATGCTGGGGAAGAGGGAGAGACATGCTGAGGGGGAGAGGAGAGTGATGCTGGGGGAGAGGAGAGAGACATGCTGGGGGGAGAGGAGAGTGATGCTGGGGGAGAGGAGAGAGACATGCTGGGGGGAGAGGAGAGAGATGCTGGGGGGAGAGGAGAGAGATGCTGGGGAGAGGAGAGAGACATGCTGGGGGGAGAGGAGAGAGATGCTGGGGGGGGAGGAGAGAGATGCTGGGGGGGGGGAAAGAGGAGAGAGACATGCTGGGGGGAGAGAGGAGAGAGATGCTGGGGTGAGAGAGGAGAGAGATGCTGATGGGAGAGAGGAGAGAGATGCTGGTGGGAGAGAGGAGAGAGATGCTGGTGGGAGAGAGATGCTGGGGGAGAGAAGAGAGATGCTGGGGGTGAGAGGAGAGAGATGCTGGGGGAGAAGAGAGAGATGCTGGGGGTGAGAGATGAGAGAGATGCTGGAGGGAGGGAGAGGAAAGAAAGACATGAAAGTAGGGGAGAGCAGAGACACAGAAGGGAAAAGAGAGAGAGACACGAGGGGGAGGGGGGGACAAAGAGACATGCTGAGGGGAGAGGAGAGAGACATGTTGGAGGGGAGAGGAGAGAGACATGCTGGGGGGAGAGAGACATGAGGGAGGAGGGGGGGACAAAGAGACATGATGGGGTAAAGTATAACAAATGTGATTATGTTGTAACATTTGCAGGGGCGCATTCTTCACTGGTATCCTGTCCCCCAAATTGTGGTGACGGCCCTGCAAAGACAATGTATCTAACAGGACAGGGCCGGGTTAATTGTCACGTCAGAAGATCGGTTACCATTCCTTCAGTGGGAAAAGGCAACGCCCGCGTCCTCCCCTTTACCTGACACAAAGCCCGGCGCGCGTGTGATGGAGATCAGGGTGTGTGTGTACAGCAGTGCTAGACAATAGTCATTCACAATGTGACATATAAGCCTACTGTACACACTGACACAAATGCCAGCACCTAATGTTACCCACAGTGATACACACAGAACACACAGAACAACACATTGATACCTCCAGTCACTAACACTTTCCCACACACACATTACCAGACTGATACACATATGCACATAAAGATACACATAACACACTGCATCCACCTATGTACACATTAGCACCACTGATACACATATGCACACACACACACACACACACACACACACACACACACACACACACAACACACACACACACACACACACACACACACACACACACACCACACTGCATCCACATATGTCACAATTAGCACACTGATACACATATGCACACCACACACCACCACACACCACCACACACAGCACACACAAACACACACACACACACACACACACACAACACACGCCACACACACACACACACACACACACACCAACATATAAACATATACAAAACATACACAATGATAAACGAACTTACACACTGTACACATATGCAAACACACACACACACACACACACACACCAACACATATAACCATATACAAACACATAACACAATGATAAACGATTAGACACTGCATACACATTGCCACATTAACACACTGCACACACAGACACACATATGTACACATAGACAACACATTAACAGAAGTGATACACAAATGTACACACAGCACATACACACATGAACAACTGATACAGAAATGTACACACAGACATACTGTACACATTAACACACTAATAAAAAACGAACATACTGATGCAGCCACCAGAATAGAACACTTCCCTGGGACATTCTGGGGCCGTCCCACAGTAAGACTCAACATTTCTGTGAGATTCTTAATGGCCCATCGGATTAACCCAGCGGGGGGTCCCCTGCAGTCCCCTTCAGTGATTGGGACTGCAGGTTACCCCCCCCCCCCCCCCGCTGTTGTTAATCCGATGGGCTATAAGGATCTCACAGTAATGTTGAGGCTCTTACTGTGGGACGGCCCCAGAATCTCCAGGGAAGTGTTCTGATAATGGGGGCTGCACCCGCACACACCTCCTCATACCATGCTAGTAACATGCTGTAATAAGGCAGTGTGACAGACGCGGGGACTGTAATAGATACAGAGATCTGACGTGTGGTGGGAAAGTCCCAGGAAAAGGCCGCACGAATAACTCGACATGTCGACAGGTTGAAAAGAATAGAGGAGCACAAAGACGACAAAAGCGAGGGAAGGGCAGGAAACGTATACATGCGTGGATTTCAACAGGGCTGGCGCTGTGACCACACTGTCACGCAGCGGGGTACCAAGCACCACTGGCGGGAAAGTGGAAGAGGATGGTATTAGGGGTACCACTAGCTTTTTATTGGCACCCAGAGTGCAACTGCTTTGTATAGAGACAAGAAGAAACGCAAGGTAGAAGTGATACCTTTATTGGCTAATTCGTGGAGTCTTCAAGGGCCACCAACAGGTCAGGTTTTCAGGATGACCCTGCCTCAGCACAGTGGCTCAGTCTTTGACTGAGCCACTGATAGAGAACCTGTGGCTGAAGCAGGCTTACCTGAAAACCGACCTGTTCAGGGCCCTTGAAGACTGAGTTGGCCAGTCCTGTTCATACATAAAGGGACGCTTTCCTCCTTTCTAGGTATAATACGATATGAATCCTGCTCGGGTATGCCCAGGACAGCTTTCCCCCGATGTATATACATTCAAGGCAGCTCACCACTGAGTGCTGAGTATTACGCGTCCTTTCCAAGCACCATTCCCCCGTGCTGTTTGATTATGTGGATGTGGGTGCCCATCACGAATGCCCCCAAAACCCTGTGTCAAGCTGGATCCTCTGCAGTGAAGCTTTTCTTTTCCAGCCACATACCGGCATCCGACTACGAAGGAATACGGTACGGAGAATACGTAGGTATACGTATTACAGTCAATTAGACTGTAAGCTCCTCGGGGCAGGGACTCCTCTTCCTTAATGTTTCGTTTAGTCTCAAAGCACTTATTCCCATGATCTGTATTTATATTATCTGTTATTTATTGGTACCACATGATTACTGCTGTGAAGCGCTGTGTACATAATGGCGTATATTAAATAAAGACATACAATACAATACAATACAATATACGGTACAGGAGCGCAGAATTACCAACACACTATACATCGAGCCTTACTGAACTACCCAAAACTCTGGGAGGGACTCCAAGCACTGAAGGTTTGGTACAGCTATAAATAGTGAATTTCCGATGTTATAGGCGCTGTGTTACAGCGCGGAGCGCGGTATTATTAATATATATTATAATGTGCTTTACAGCAGGTCACAGTGCCAGCGAATCCCAGAGTTACACACAGTTATGAGAGGAGAGAGGAGAGAGAGAGAGGGAGAGAGGGAGAGAGGGAAGAGAGGGAGGAGGGAGAGAGGAGAGAGGGGAGGAGGAGAGGAGGAGAGGGGAGAAGAGAGAGAGAGAGAAGAGAGAGAGAGAGAGAGAGCATTTTCCTTCTCTTTTGTTAGAACAGTTCATTGTAAGGCTGATGAATTCATTGTAGGAACGTCTGAATGAGTAGAGGGGGGCAGGTATGTGTATAAGTGTATATAGCGGGTGTTTAACGTGACCTGCTCCCTGCAGAGGCGCTCCTTTTACTAGACGTCTGATGCCAGAAATAGCCTCGTGTTCCGGCCCTGTCGCCTGTCTGACCCGGGGTGGTAACCTCTGAGGACACGGCCAGGGCGTGTCTGGTGTGTACATGGTTGTGCTGACAGTTGTGCTGTGACACGTGTCCTGTTGCTGACACGTCCATGTCTGTGCTGGACACGTGGTCTGTGCGTGTGCACGTGTCTGTGCTGTACACGTTCATGTGTCTGTGCTGGACAGTGTCTGTGCTGTACATGTTCTGGCTGTACGCGTGTCTGTGGGCTGTCAACGTCTCAGTCTGTGCTGGACACGTACCTGTATGTGTATAACATGTGTGTTTGTGTGTACACGTTATCGTTCTGTGTGGACGTGTGTCTGTGCTATAAATGTGTGTCGTGCTGTACACCCTCGTGTCTGTGCTGGACGGCGTATGTGCTTGATACACGGTCTGTGTGTACCACGTGTACACGTGTCTGTGTACACGCGTCTGTGCTGCTACACGTGTCTGAATATGGTTGGGGCTCTGTTAAATAATACCAGATTGGTGAAGAAGGTGTGCAGAGCCTGTGTCCATCACACAGGGGGTGGAGGGGGCGGTGTGGAGAAAGGGGGCATTCTAGAGACTTTACACAGTGCACTTTGTATCAATACATCACAGGCATATTGGCTAAAGCAGTCCGTCTGTGAGCAATAGCAATATAGTTATATGGGGTAATAGGAGAGTTATAGGAGCGGGGTTTATACTGGGTAAAGTGGAGGAGAGTTATAAGGGAGCGGTGTATATGGGGTATACTAGGTGTTACGGAAACGGGTGATGGGGTAATAGGGAGGAGTTATGGGAGCGGGTATATGGGGTAGGTAATTAGGAAGGGGTTATTGGGGTAATAGGAGGAGTTATAGGGAGTCGGTTATATGGGGTAATAGGAGGAGTTTAGTTTGGTCTGGTTATATGCTGGGGTAATAGGAGGAGTTATAGGGTTCGGTTATATGAGGGTATAGGAGGGAGTTATAGGGAGCGGTTATATGGGGTTTAATAGGAGGAGTTTAGGGAAGCGGTTTTATGGGGTAATAGGAGGAGTTATAGGGGTGGTTATGGGGTCATAGGAGGATTATAGGGCAGGGTATAGGGTATTGGAGGGTTATAGGGAGCGGTTATTATGGGTAATAGGAGGAGTTATGGGGGGTTATTGGGGTAATAGGAGGAGTTATGGGTGGTTATATGGGGTAATAGGAGAGTTATAGGGAGCGGTTATATAGTGGTAATAGGAGGAGTTATGGGTGGGTTTATATGGGGTGGAATAGGAGAGTTATAGGGTTCGGTGATATGGGGTAATAGGGGAGTTATAGGGAGGGTATTATGGGGGTAAGTCGGAGGCATATCAGGGAGCGTTGGTTATATGGGGTAGATAGGAGGGAGTTATGGAGTGGTGGGGTATAGGGGTGTAATAGGAGGAGTTATAGGGGTGGGTTATATGGGGTATAAACAAGTAGGAGGAGTGTATAGGGAACGGGTTATATCCGGGGAATAGGGAGTAGAGGAGCGTTATAGGGGGCGGTATAGTAATGGGCTGGTAATAGGAGGAGTTATATGGGAGGGGTCATATGGGTGCGGGTTAATAGGACGGCAGTTATAGGGAGTGGTATATGGGGTAATAGGAAGGAAGGGAGTTATTGGGTGGTGTTATATGGGTAATAGGAGGAGTTATAGGGAATGGTTATATGGGGTAGTGGAAGGAGTTATAGGAAGCTGGTTATATGGGTAGGTTAATAGGAGAGTGATTGCTGAGCGGTTATATGAGGGGTAATAGGAGAAGGTATAGGAGGGTTATATGGGGTCGAAGGTAAGGGTAGGAGGAGTATATAGGGAGCGGTTTATGGAGTAATGGGGGGAGTTATAGGGAACGGATTATTATGGGTTTGACTAGGAGGAGTTATAGGGAGCGGTATATGGGTAATGAGGTTATGGAGCGTTCGTTAAGGTGTAAATAGGAGGGGTAATATGGCGTGAGGGTTAGAACACGCATTGCGGTTATATAGGGTAATGAGAGTTAAGGAGAGGTTATAGGGGTAATAGGAGGAGTTTAGGAGGGTATTAACGGGGAGTATAGGGTAGGGGTTATATGGGGTAAGAGCAGAGGGGAGGTTAGGGGTATAGGAGAGTTAGGAGGGTGGTTATATGGGGGGTAATAGGAGGAGTTATAGGGAGCGGTTATATGGGGGTATAATAGGAGAGTTATAGGGAGCGGTATATGGGGCCATATAACCGCTCCCTATAACTCCTCCTATTACCCCATATAACCGAACCCTATAACTCCTCCTATTACCCCATATAACCAGCCCAATAACTCCTCCTATTACCCCATATAACCGCTCCCTATAACTCCTCCTATTACCCCATATAACCCCTCCTATTACCCCATATAACCGCTCCCTATAACTCCTCCTATTACCCATATAACCGTTCCCTATAACACCTCCTATTACCCCATATAACCGCTCCCTATAACTCCTCCAATTACCCCATATAACCGCTCCCTATAACTCCTCCTATTACCCCATATAACTATATTGCTCACAGACAGGACTGCTGTAGCCAATATGCCCTGTGATGTATTGATACAAAGTTGCACTGTGTAAAGCTCTCTAGGAATGCCCCCTTTCTCCACACCGCCCCCTCCACCCCCTTGTGTGATGGACACAGCTCTGCACACCTTCTTCACCAATCTGGTATTATTTACAGAGCCCCAAAGCCAATTCAGACACGTGTACAGCACAGACGCGTGTACAGCACAGACACGTGTACAGCACAGACGCGTGTACAGCACAGACGCGTGTCCAGCACAGACACGTGTACAGCACAGACACACATGTATAGCACAGACACACGTCCAGCACAGACACGAGACGTGTACAGCACAAACACACATGTATAGCACAGACACGTGTCCAGCACAGACATGAGACGTGTACAGCACAGACACGCGTACAGCACAGACACATGTACAGCACAGACACGTGTCCAGCACAGACATGAGACGTGTACAGCACAGACACGTGCACAGCACAGACACGTGTCCAGCACAGACATGAGACGTGTCCAGCACAGACACGTGTCCAGCACAGACGTGTACAGCACAGACACATGTACAGCACAGACACGCCCTGGCCGTGTCCTCGAGGATTACCCCCCGGGTCAGACAGGCGACAGGGCCGGAAACACGAGGCTATTTCTGGCATCAGACGTCTAGTAAAAGGGAGCGCTCTGCAGGGAGCAGCGTCACGTTAAACACACGCTATATACACGTTATACACATACCTGCCACTCCTCTACTTCATAGTCAGACGTTCCTACAATGAATTCATCAGCCTTACAATGAACGTGTTATACAAAAAGAGAAGGAAAATGCGCTCTCTCTCTCTCTCTCTCTCTCTCTCTCTCCCTCTCCCTCTCTCCCTCTCTCTCTCTCTCCCTCTCATAACTGGTGTATACTCTGGGATTCGCTGGCACTGTGACCTGCTGTAAAGCACATTATAATATATATATAATAATACCGCTCCGCGCTGTAACACAGCGCTCTAATAACATCGGAAATTCACTATATTTATAGCTGTACCAAACCTTCAGTGCTTGGAGTCCCTCCCAGAGTTTGGGTAGTCAGTAAGCTCGATGTATATGTGTTGGTAATTCTGCGCTCCTGTACCGTATATTGTATTGTATTGTATTGTATGTCTTTATTTATATAGCGCCATTAATGTACACAGCGCTTCACAGCAGTAATACATGTGGTAATCCAATAAATAACAGATAATATAAATAACAGATCATGGGAATAAGTGCTTTAGACATAAACGTAACATTAAGGAAGAGGAGTCCCTGCCCCGAGGAGCTTACAGTCTAATTGACTGTAATACGTATACCTACGTATTCTCCTGTACCGTATTCCTTCGTAGTCAGGATGCCGGTATGTGGCGTGGAAAAGAAAAGCTTCACATGCAGAGGATCCAGCTTGACACAGGTGTTTGGGGGCATTCGTGATGGGGCAACCCCAGTCACATAATAAACAGCACTGGGGGGAATGGTGCTTGGAAAGGACGCGTAATACTCAGCACTCAGTGGTGAGCTGCCTGTGAATGTATTATACATCGGGGGAAAGCTGTCCTGGGCATACCCGAGCAGGATTCATATCGTATTCATACCTAGAAAGGAGGAAAGGCTTCCCTTTATGTATGAACAGGACTGGCCAACTCCAGTCTTCAAGGGCCCTGAACAGGTCAGGTTTTCAGGATAGCCCTGCTTCAGCACAGGTTGCTCTATCAGTGGCTCAGTCAAAGACTGAGCCACCTGTGCTGAGGCAGGGTCATCCTGAAAACCTGACCTGTTGGTGGCCCTTGAAGACTCCACGAATTAGCCAATAAAGGTATCACTTCTACCTTGCGTTTCTTCTGTCTCTATACAAAGCAGTGGTACTCTGGGGTGGCCAATAAAAAGCTAGTGGTACCCCTAATACCATCCTTCTTCCACTCCCGCCAGTGGTGCTTGGTACCGCTGCGTGACAGTGTGGTCACAGCGCCACGCCTGTGAATACACGCATGTATACGTTTCCTGCCCTTCCCTCTGCTTTTGTCGTCTTTGTGCTCCTCTATTCTTTTCACCTGTCGCATGTCGAGTTATTCGGCCTTTTCCTGGGACTTTCCCACCACACGTCAGACTCTGTATCTATTACAGTCCCCGCGTCTGTCACACTGCCTGATTTACAGCATGTTACTAGCATGGTATGAGGAGGTGTGTGCGGGTGCAGCCACCAGTATCAGAACACTTCCCTGGGAGATTCTGGGGCCGTCCCACAGTAAGAGCCTCAACATTTCTGTGAGATCCTTAATAGCCCATCGGATTAACACAGCGGGGGGGGGGGTAACCTGCAGTCCCAATCAAACTGAATGGGACTGCAGGGACCCCCCGCTGGGTTAATCCGATGGGCCATTAAGAATCTCACAGAAATGTTGAGGCTCTTACTGTGGGACGGCCCCAGAATGTCCCAGGGAAGTGTTCTGATTCTGGTGGCTGCATCAGTAGGTCTGTTTTTATTAGTGTGTTAATGTGTACAGTATGTGCTGTGTGTACATTTCTGTATCAGTTTGTTCATGTGTGTATGTGCTGTGTGTACATTTGTGTATCAGTTTGTTAATGTGTGTGTCTATGTGTACATATGTGTGTCTGTGTGTGCAGTGTGTTAATGTGTGCATATGTGTATGCAGTGTCTAATGCGTTTATCATTGTGTTAATGTGTTTGTATATGGTTATATGTGTGTGTGTGTGTGTGTGTGTGTGTGTGTGTGTGCATATGTGTATCAGTGTGTAATGCGTTTATCATTGTGTTAATGTGTTTGTATATGTTTATATGTGTGTGTGTGTGTGTGTGTGTGTGTGTGTGTGTG